>JAUPFP010000241.1:0-52500 GCA_036925085.1 Brachycybe producta
CTGAGTGTGAACTCTAGAAAATAAGCTTGACACTTGAACCCTCAGAACAGGGCACCACACAACATTGAAAATACTACGTAGGAACTTTACGTGTGAACCCTGTTTCGAGGGGGTTTCAATTGAAAATCTCTTTCTATTGAATGCTGTGAATTTTCCATTTTTTTGTTTCAGTGTGAATCAACCTTTTTCCTGTATGAGATATGACTGCCGCCGCCAACCACCCAACAATCATCATCCGTCCCCTTTTATACTCTCCCCCTCCGACCCCTCTTTTAGTACGGAGGCTTTTGTCGTTGAAGTCTGAGAATATATTTAAATAATGTGCATCATAATTGTAAGTTATGGAAGAAAAAAAGGAAAGAAAAGAAAGAAGAGAAAAATGAAATTTACTGAAATGAAAAAACATCGATTTCTCTCTCTCTTCTTTATTCTACCAATGAAAACACACCCTCCTCCTCCTCCCTTCTACCCTCTCCCTCCGACCCCCCCCCCCCCCGCGTCTCAAAACTGACATTATTACGAATCTTCCATCTTTTATTTTCCTTTATTCGTTTTTTTTTTTAAAAAATCTTTTGAGAAAAAAAAATTAGTTCCTCTTTATGAACAGCTGATTTTAGCAGAGTAAAATTAATGAAAACATTTTAGATACTAGAAGGGTAGCTCCTCCCTCCATCACTAATGGCTATTTCCATGTTGACCGTCTAAATTGACAATAAAAAGCTTATTTTGAAACAAAAATAAAACATATTCCCCTCAAATTGCTTTTTCCTGAAAAGAGGAAATAATCAAGAATTTTTTTGGGGAGTTTACACTTTTAAAAGTTTAAAACCACAATAAAGTGAACTTTTAAATAATAAACAATGACGTCATTCATCATGGCTAATATAAGAAATCACTTTTTTTAAATTTTTGGCGTTTGGAAATCATCCCATCCATCAATTGTGTTTGCAATTATTATTTATTACTATTATTAGTGACAATAACGAGTGATTCGCCCGCCACCCCCCTCCCCCCTCCCTTCTCAATACTAAGTTCTATAACGTTGGTGTTGTGTTATGACCACACGTTGCTAGGCAACCCCCACCACTCCTCCCCCTACAAATTCCTCCCTCACTCCATCTTATGAAAAAAAAGAACAAAAAAATGAGGGGGAGGGGAGGGAGAGAGAAGTAATAGCGGGAATAACGCACGCGATCTCATTTGCATATAGAGAGTGGACACGGGGCGCCCTCCCCCCCCCTCCTTCTTACCAGATGAAGTCACATGATCATCTATTCCCCCCACCCCCCCAAAAAAAGTAACCATTCAAAGGGCGTCTAGTAATAATAATAACAAAAACAGAAGCCTCGTTTCTCCCCCCCCCCCTTTTTTTTCCAATTTCCCCCACAACAACTAACTCAAGAGGAACGACATAGAACAAAGTCATGTACGAGATTCACAAAGATTCACTTTAATAGAGTAAGTCAGTTCATTTTCTAACCGCGTTTTACTAGAAATAAATAAGAAATTAAAAGTCTGAATATCCAGTAAAAATCGCGGATAAAACAACTTGAACTACTGTACGAGATTCACCAGCCTATGTCATTCCCTTTGAACTAACTGCAAAGTCATAAAAAACTAGAAAACGACAGATTCAACGACTTTATCGATCACATGTAAACCTCCTCCCCACCCCCTTTTTTGTTAACGAAAACAAAAAACGAAATCAGTCAATCTAAGCATTCATCACGAGTCAATGTGCAAAACGTGAACCATTTAAGAAAATACAGTCACTACATATTTACCAGTCAATGTACAAAAAATGACACAACCCACCGATTTAAAACAAAAATTGTCTACTTAAAGAAACTTAAGTGATTGAATTAATAACCCTTCTAGTTTCTAAAACAATTTCAAGTTTCTTGTAGTTTTCTTTCTGAAGACGGAATAACAGAGTTCGAGGAGCGTTTTACACTTGGCAACCAGATTAAAGCAGTGTGGCATCGATAGGCCTAATTTGCTATTTTAATTTTAATTATTGCGAAAAAATCCAGTGCAAGAAATTCCGGACTCCCCAAGGAGGGGGGACCTCCCCCTTTCACCCATTACCCCGAGGTAGAGGTGGGGAAGTCCAAGGAAAAATGAAATTGGCGGCGAAATTACTAGAGGAGGCGCGGAGTTCGCGTCATTCAAAAATCGGCACTTCAAAAATGTCGTGCAAAAAAAAACGGTAGCGCACTAAGTGATGTAAAAAAAAATAAAAAAATATCGTATCATGTTTATATGAAATTCGAAACTTTACGACGTTTTCTTCGTTTTATAAGTTTAACCTATGTTTTTTTTTTCGGCGTCCAAAATCAGTGGCGGCGTGGTGCGGCCGAAATTTATTGGCGGTGGCTCCCACCTCTACCACGAGGTTCGATGTCGCGTTTATACTTGGCATTCCAACTGCACAATTTGAATTAGAAAATCTGATTGCATCATTACGAAAATGTTAACTATAAACGCAGCCCTAATGATGGGCTTTTAAAGTGTAAATCATTTCCTAGTATTTTTTATGTTATTATCTTTCAAAATAAGCTTTTTATGACAGTTTGACAATAACTTTAAGCAGACGATTCTTAATTTTTGTCTATAAAAAGTTTATTTTGAAAGAAAACATGAAAATACCCTTTAGTGATTAATCGGCCCTTCAAGTTTCTAAAAAAAAACTTTCTAGTTTCTTTTAATTTTGCTCATTTTAAAATTGTACCTATTAGAACAGAAACAGGCTCTTGCCCAGTTTTGTTTCCGGTCATTTTTTTTTTGTATTTCCCTTTTGTGTTTCAAAGAAAAGATGGCCTGAATTAGCAGCCACCTAGCCTCTATGTGGGCGTTTTCACAACTTTTTAACCTTATTTCGCGCCTTCGGCCACAACCTATAATAACTATAACTTGGAAGCTAGCGCGGCTCCTAATCGAAATACCCTCTAAATTTAAACTTAAATTAGAAATAATTGTTTATGTAATGTGAATTGTCCTAACAATGTCATTTCAAGGACAACAATGTCATAATATCTTTAAGGCAACCAGAAAGATGTTTTTCAAGTTAAAAGAACCCGGTTAGAGGCTCAAATCCTAAAACTAAGCAAGATACTAGTTTGATCAATAGCCTCTATCCAGGTTCTTTAACTAGAAAAACGCGGTTTATCTGGTTACCATAATCATCTTGTTTCCTGTACTCTCGTACAATGACCCTCGAAACATAAGTTGACCTTTGATGCCCCCTTCTTTCATCTTCGTCCTCCTTTTCCACGAGACAGAAAATGAAGTTTGACCCATTTGACCTTGAAAGTTGTAAGTCGACTAAAAACATGCTCGCGCCTGGACACTCCTACTACTTTTATTGCTTCAACCGTTAACACACAGGATAGGAAGAGGGGTGAATTTGAAGTACTTAGAAGAGCCTCCTCCTCTCACATTTATGACAAGAGAAGTTCCCTTTACCCTCCCTCCCTTATCTAGCCTCCACCCCAACCCCTCTTCCTTCCGTAATGACAAGAATTGAACAGAAAGAACAAAAAAAAACCACTTACGTTGATAAAAATGCGTTTTCTTGGCCGTTTCTGATTCACACACACGAAAAACACACAACGGATGAGAAAAAAAGATGTTGAAGAATAAAAACAACAACCACTGTTGTTACTATTGCCGTCGCCAGATGTCGCTTTTGTACCGATTTACAAAAAAAAAAATAACCTCTAAGAAATAAAAATCGGCCTCCTGTTTAAATTTAAACGAAAAATTTAAAAAAGTTTTCTTTCAACTCACCGAGAAAAAAAAAGAAGTAAAATATTTATAAATATTTTTTTAAAAAAAAACGTCACAAGGTTTGAAGAAAGATTTAAAACTCAAAAACAGAAGAAAATTAATTTCCTCTCTCTCTCTTTTTTTTTTGATGTTTTTTAAAAAATGTCCCGTTTGATATCATAAAAAAATGAAGTATATAAAAATCGGAGAGTTCCTTGTTTAGAGGCTAATAATATCAAAAAAATGGCCACCACAACGAAGACGACGACGACAAGAAAAAAAAGCAACAAAACGGGAGCCGCTTTATATTTAGAAATGTAAGAAAATGCTGCTTTTTTTCAAGAATTGAGAATAATTAGAATCGGAGGATTTGCGGGTGAAGATAAAAGAAACCCGTGAAAAAGACACACGCACATGAAACATACAGATAGACTGAATGAATGAATTACGGATTGAAAGGAGAAGGAAGAGGATGGAATGAAAGAACTAGTTACAAAGTGTCAAAAAAACAATAATCAAGGATGGATTGAATGAAGGAAAAAAGAGACACTGTAATCGCGCGCGCGCGAAAAATAACCGCGACGAATTTTTCTCGGATAAATAAAAAACCCGTGAAACAAAGATACCGGAAAAAAGAGACAACGATAATAACGAAGGAAAGGGTAAATAAACAAAAGAACGGAAAAAAAAATCTTTCTCTCTTCGCGTCTACGAATGAACGAACGGAAAACTGAATGAACAACGAACGTAGGAGGTGAGAAGAGAGAGAGAGAAAGAGAGAGAGGACGACACAACGTCACAACTCGACTGTCTGCAACTAAATAACAGCGCTGCGATTCTAAAAGAGCGAAGAATGTCCGCAGTTTTTCAATCTCCTCTCCCGCTTTGCTTATGCACACTTTGTTATCCCCGGCGCGCGCGCGCCAGTCTTTTCTTCGCTCTTTATTGAGCGCCCTCCTTCCGATTCAAAACAGCAGCAGCTAACCGTTATTGAGAAACCGAAGCACTGCCCGTTTATACATCCGCTCTAATCTCGCACTGGGTCCCTCTCTCTTTTTCTATTGATTTCTCGATGCCCGGGCTTTATTTTAGATTATTGAAAATGACTTATAAAAACGTTTATTGAACTTTGAGTTATTCTTATTTTAAAAAAAAAATAATATTATGGAAAATTTAAATTTGTATTAAAAACTAGAAAGGTAGCTCAATCACTTAACGTGGTTTCAGTAATTAATTTCTTGATTTTTAAGGAAACGGGGATAATTAAAAATGAATTAAAAAACATTTATTGAACTTTGGATTATCCTACTTTTTCAAAAATAATATTAACACAATTTTAAATTTGTGTTAAAAACTAGAAGGGTTACTTAAGATGGTTTATGAGCAACTGATTTTCGAACTCTTGATTTTTATGTCTGTGATATTAAGAAAAACTAGAAAATGTTTTTAGAAACTAGAACGGTTACTGAATCACTCATAGGTATTTTCATGTTGATATCTTTTAAAATAAACTTTTTGCATACAAAAATTAAAAAATATCGTCTGGTTAAAGTTGAGTGATTTTCAAACTTGTTTAAAAGATATCAACATGAAAATATTCTTAAGTGATTGAGCTACCCTTCTAGTTTCTAAAACACTTTCTTCATATTTTTGATCAAACTTGAAGTGGGAAAAAAAACGAATATGAAGAATTTGAAATTATCATAAAAAGTTAACGATATCATCATTACTCTTCTAGTTTCTAAAAGAAATTCCAATTATTTCCTTCATTTGCAACATCATTTTGTTTTTATTGACAGTTTTTAAATGATGACGTCATTTGTCATGTGGGGTCGCTGGCAGCCAATAATAACGATATAATTAATTATTCGTGAAAAAAGGTCAAATGTAGGGGAAAAAACAACAATATAACAACGCTTGAATGCATTAAAATAATTTAATAATTACTGATGAAACCTTTGACCTTTTTTATTTGCAAGAATAATTACAAATTTGGTCAAGATTTTAACAGTTTCTTAAATAATAACAATGATAGAACGACTATGACGTCATATAATGTTCTTTCATGTTTGTTTCTGACTTTGATACGAAATCAAGACTAGAAATAGCAAAATTACGAGTTCGATTTTTTTTTCCTCTTGTTATTTTTGTTGCCATAAACTATATTTATGTTTGAAATCGATTTCTCTTCGTTCGTTTTGCAGCTGTCTTAAAAGTATCCGTCAGATGGCGCTCCTCCATTCGAAACGAGTCGCGAAATTGTAGTTTTGTAAAAACAGCATCCAAGAAAAAGAAGAAGAGGAGAAAAATCAAGTGGACAAAATAATTATTACAATAATAACAATAAGGGCTTCAGATGGGCGACTCAGGTCAGTGCCATTTACAAAACAACAGTAATTATATATCAGATCAATTTCATTTTTATTTTATTAACAATGGAAATTTATCTTAAAATTTTTATTTTATTTTTCACCTCGATTTCATTCAAATGTTTTTTTTTTAAAAAAAGGGCTTTTTTCTGGAAAAAAGGGGGAGGATTCTGTTGCTAAGACAACACAAAATAAATGAAAAAAAAAGGGCGCAAATATAGACAAAATGGAAACAAATGCCCCCTTCCCCCCCCCCCCAACCGTCCCCTTCCCCCCCCCCCCCCCAACCGTCCCCTTTCTAATATGCAAATGACATAACTCAAGTCACAGACACAGAAAGACATGTAACCAATGAGAATGGAGATAACAAAATAGATTTGATTGTGGTGAAAGGTTGGAAAGGGTGACGGGACCGGGGGGGGGGGGGGGGGGGGGGGGACTATTTGCTCCAAAGTGCAGAAAACATTTTCCTATTCAGCTTTTCAAATGTGTGATGCAATAAGAATTCCAAATCGAATGGAATTACAGCCATTTAAACTATTAAAACTATCAATTTGACATTTAAATAATGAAAAAAAAAATGTCTTTTGAAATTTCAAACAGGACATTATTTCTGTGTTCACTTTCTATAAGGTGACGTCATCACACTTGCTTATAGGCAACCATACTTTTAAAACGTTTGCTTTGGTAGGAGTATTGTAGGAGGACGACATGCGTCTAGTGGCCAACGTTACGGATAGTTACAGAGAAAGAGTGACTTAATATCTCTGATGATGATGATAAAGGTGCATTGTTTATGATTAATTCTAAATTAATTTATTTCAAGGCCATTTGACACCATTTTGTCATCACTTATTAATTTATAATAAACTAATTACACGCGTCTAAGTTGGGTAAAAACGGCAGTATGGAATAGTGACATGAATATGACGTCACAGCAAGCAATGCATTCAGATAAAAGGGCTGTGACGTAATTATGACGTCACAATTCGTCGTCTTAAGAAAAAGCTCGTGACGTCAGATTGTCATTTAGACTGATGTAAACGGGATGTTATTAAACGTTCTTAACAGTTTAACAAGTGGGTTAATCTATTCTTTTTATCCTTTTGATAATCGCTAATTTTTCATCAAACCCCTCTGACGTCACAGGCTTTTTCTTACGACGAGGTAAGTGTCCTATGCTTCAATGTGGATGATTATTATTGTCGATCTTTTTGCTAGCGGAATCACCACTTAGCCGCTAGTTTTCAGGTGTTTGGTTTTTAGGCGTTACTGCGCATGTGCAGTACAGATTCATGACGTTTCAGGCTTGGCCTTCTATAGCAAGAGTGGCGGCCGTCTCTTTTTTTCTTGAGCCGGCCATCTTTAGTTGAACTTAAGACAAAGTTTTAATGGAAAAGAAGGGAGGTCACACACTGTGATGCTCAATTTATAAGGAAAGAGGTGGGGAAAACAAAACAGGAAGCGAGAAAAGAACCAACTTCAATCGCGTATCATCTTCGAATATAATGGAACCAAAGTATTAGACGTAAGTTCGTCAAAAGACGTGAGCCTTAAGGCGGCATTTATTGATGCCTTTACCCATGATGCATCTTAACTCGCGCCTACAAGTCCGTCTACGGCTCTTGGAATTCATTTACATGTAAGTCACGCTAATTGAAGAGTGATTTTAGTAGTTTTATTTTCAATCGAACTTTGTTGACCTTTACAATTATTGGGTATTCTTTTCGATTAGCCTTCAATCTTAAGATTTTGGAGGGGTCATTTTGGCGCCAAATAAGGCGAAAAACTACGCAATCTCCTGCATAGAGGCTAAACGGCTGCGAATTGAAATAATAACCGTCAGTCAACGCAAAATTACGGGCTATTTCCATGTTAACCTTGTTTTGCTGTTAGACGAAGCGTGTGACTTAAGTGAAATTAACGAAACATTTAAAATTGTGTCATTTTATCTGATAACCTCCCTCCTCTCCCACCCCCCCAAATAAATAGGCAGTTCTGCCCAGTACTAAAATTTCGTTTGCCCCGCCTTTTTATGACATCAGACCAAGAAACAACCCAATTAGAAATTGATGGCGCTCATAAAAGGGCGGGACAAACGAAATTTTAGTGCTGGGCAGAACTGCCTGTCCTAGTAACGCATTTGCTGCCTGCGCCACTGATCCCGATTTACTCAAAAGTTGAGTAATATCTGAAGAGCACTTTTTATAAATTTTCAGAGTTGACTGTAATATCGATTATTATAGAGACAGACAACATAAAATAGATAAGAAAAGGCTAGATTGATTGATTAGTCATTGATCATTGATCTGTTTTACTATAATGCAGGACTAAATGGGACCAGACCTGGTTCGGATCAAGATCCGTAGATTAACAGGTTAGCCGGTAACCAAAGGAGTTCAAGGAACCAAAGCCATTGTTGCTGTGGAGTGAGGCTGCGTGGTGACGTTGGCACTTGTAACACTCTCCATATTGCCTACGTCATCACCCCCCCCCCCCCCCCCCCCGCAGCCTTACTCTATAGCACCAGCTTGGGTGGGAGGAAATTTCCTTGGTTTCCAGCCAACCTGTTAAGTTTACTGACCTTGGGTTCGGATTACCAAAAGTCCGGATAACCCGAAAAGTCGCTGTTTGTTTTTTCTAGTCCACTGTCGGGAAATTAAGCAAAAAAAACACGGATAATAAACTAAAAGAATATTTATATTCGAAGATTCCAGTTATTATTACCCAGGGTGGGTAGAAAAACACCGCAAACTTAAGTTTAATTTGGAGTTGGAAGATCGAGCAACGGATCCCAATTGCGTTTTAATATGGTCGGGAAAGAAGACGTTACATTGGAAGAAGGCATTGACCAATACAACAGCTGCTTAAGACCCCACATTATATCCCCCTCCTCCTCCACCCCGTAGCCATTCTCCGCAACGTCTTTCCGTTTGCGCCTATTATTGATCCTCTTTTAAAGAAAAACAACCAAAAAAAAAAACAATTGGTAACAAAAAGGTTCGATTATAATATATTGGTTATTAATTGAATATATTCTTAATTCTCCTGTTTTTTAGAAGAGCAAAATGAAACTAGAAACTAGAAGGGTAGCGAAATCACTTAAGAGCGTATTTTCATCTTTCAAAATAAAAGAAATGAAATTCTGAAATAAAAGGCTTATTTACAAAAAGAAGATATCAAACATGAAATTATTTATAATTGATTGAGCTGCCCTTCTAGTTTCTAAAATACTTCTTTAAAATCACCTTAAGCGCAAAAATGGTTATGGTCTAGTTAGTTAAGGTTGCTTGTCTTTCACGTGCGAAATTGAAGAGAAACTTAAAAGTATTTTAGAAACTAGAAGGGTAACTCAAGGATATTTTCAGGTTGATATTTTTCAACTTCGAAAATTTTTGGTCAATAAAAAGTTTATTTTGAAAGATAACAAACGTAAAAATATCCTTAATTGAGTTACCCTTCTAGTTTATAAAAATGCTTTCAAGTTTCTCTTAATTTTGCTCATTTGATAAAGACAAAATAATTAAAGAGTTGTTCATAATATAAGAGATTTTAAAATGCAACGAGTGATGTTAGTTAGCCTAGTTAGTTAACGAAGTTAACTTAGTTCGTTGCTCTTTTTATTCCTATTTTGGTCGATTGTTTACCCGTTTTTCTCTCTCTTTTTTCGTTTTTGTTGGAATGATGAAATTCAAATGTTTTGTTTATCTGATTAGAAAATTAATGAAGCAGCCGCGCTTCCATTTAATTATTAAATTCAATTAATTTTTCAAGTTTAATTTTGCAGTCTATGTAAATATTAGCATAATAACTACACGACTTTATCAATTATTTACAATTTTAGTCGATGAAATTCTTCTTACATAAAAAAAAAGATTATCTTTTGGAAAATCTCTCGGAGAAATTTCAAAACAAAAAAAAAACACAAAAATAGGTTTTTTTTAATTCAATTTGTGTCTGTGAACGTGTAGTTGTGTTTTCTTCTTGCGCGTGTTTTAGTGTTAGGCTAGACGCATATTGGGACGCGTGTGAAACGACCTGACACGAGCGCCATGACGCGAACACGACCCACGCAGTAGCGTGCTCTGATTTGCATATTGCGACGCAAGTAGTGAACTCTCGACGCAGCCTCCAGGTATGAATGGTGAATGACCTGAAATACGACACGTCGGGCGCGGGGCACGAGAAACTTGTGTCTCGACCACAGTGCCACAGTGCTTTGTAGCGTTGTGTTAACCAATTTACGTTTATGGTTACAAAAGAGCGTGCTGTGCTGTGTCGGCTCACACGCTAGCCTAAAGCCGCTATCACACTAGCAACGTTTGATGCAAGAAAACTTCAATGTTTATAGTGTGAATATGACATGCAACTTTATTTTTAACTAGCGAGTTGAACAGGTTCAACTTTGAGAGACTTTCCAAGCAAACTTTTTGACAAACAACCAATCAGGCCGTTTGTAACATGTAACATGTAACATTGAACGAATTCCCGGTTTCATGACTTCCGGTTTATGAACTTCCTGTTAGTTGATCACAATATGGACGCATAAACCAAAGGGGCAGACATTAAACAGAAAATCACATGTACGATTTTCACTAAGATTCACAGCAGATCATCGTGTGGATGGAAAGTCATTTTACTTTTTAGCTGCATTTTACTTGGATAATCCAGAATTAGAATTGAAATTTAAAAAAAAATTCAGTAAAACGCGTGGATTACAAGTAAAATGGCTTCCGATACCACCGTATGAGATTCACCCGAATGTGTCGGCCCCTTTGACATAAACGAAGTTTTGAAAACTTGATTGGGGGAACTAGGCTGCAATAGTGTGATATAGAAGTTTATTACAAAGTTCTAGTTGCAAGTCACATCACAGGTTGCATTGCAAGTTGAATTGCAATGAAGGTTGCTAGTGTGATAATGGCTTTAGTGTTGTGTGTGCATGTGACATTCGTGCGTGTTTTGCTGTCATGCGTGATTGCCTACTTACGACTTGGATAACCTTTCAGAAATTTTCGTCAGAAGGTTCTTCATTCAGAGATAGAAAGACAGAAAAAAGGAGGAGGAGGATTTTCGTAATTTTTGCTCTTAAGACAAACAGAGGCAATTAGATTGACATCTTTTTCTCTCTTTTGTAATCGCAAATGCAAATATAGAAGATCCTAAAACATGTTCACAAAAGGAGGTTTTTTTTGTCTCAAATAAACAAGTCTTAAGTAATCACGAAATTGAGAACAACATTCTCTCCCCCCACCCTTCCCAATCATACTTCCCCCTTACGTTTGTGTGTGGGGGGGAGGGCCTTATAGTGGATTTGGGGAGAAAAGTAAAGTTAATACTTTTAGATTTTTTTGTCTTAAAAGCAAAAAAGACTAAAAATAAAAACGAATTCTCTTATGAAATTTTAATCATTTGTGTTGATACATTGAAAATGATCAACTTGTACAAATATTAATATCAGTCGGAATAATTTACAGCCAAATAATCACAAGAAAACTTTAAAATAGAAACACTTTGCCTGAGGAAAACAACAAAAAGGTACAAAGAGGGGCTTGAGAGAGAGGCTATGGGGGGGGGGGGAGAGGAAGGAACTACATTATTTGCATATTATATGTATATAAATATAAAAAGCTTTATTTAAAAAAAAAACTGACCCCACCCAAGAATGAATCCGAGATCGTGTTTGTTTAGTGCTGTAGTACTACACTTTCTAAAGTACACATTTACAATCTTAAGTGTAAGTGTGTAACCCCTTTGCGTATTTCATCGTCAGTAGGCGCCTACCTTGTACGTTTCCTATAGAATATAACGAAGAATACTTCGTTATTCCATATGGTGTTTGTAAAAAGGGAATAGGGAAAAATAAGGATTATATGAAGGGGGGGGGGGGGGGGGACGCGATGTATGTAAAAAGTAGATTCATTGTGGCAAAATAATAATATCCCTTAAACAGATCAAATGTTTTCTATTTTGATGTCAGGTAGAAAGAACAAAAAAAAAGGCATTTTTCACATTTAGACAACAATTTGGCCTAATATTAACACAGTTATACAAGTAGTTTTAATTAACTATTATAAATAACTGATTTGTCAACTTTTGATTAATTATTGTTCTTCAGAAGAGCAAAATCAAGATAAACTAAAAGCAGGTTTTTTTAGAAAACTGGAAAAGGAGTAGCTAAATAGGTATTTATTTTACATTTGACCCACTGGACGGCGCCACTGCAGTGGGTGTAATAGACGTTTGTTTTGGGTAAAATTTCGATGCAAAAACGTCAAGCGAACGGTTTTTTTTAGAAACAACATTATGAATATTGTTTTCAAAACTAGAATGGTAAAAGATGAAAAGTTCTTTCATGGCAATATCTTAAAAAATAAACAATTTTATAGTTCAGTTTGAAAATGAGCCGTTTTTTTTTTCTCCTTTTGACGTTTCATGAAAAACTAATTTCGCCTTTTTTCGAAACTGCCATAACAAAGTTTATTTTTAATAAGATATCATCAATAAATCAACAATCATTCTAGTTTCTAAAACACTTCATTTTTTTTTTTTGCAATGTTGCTTCTGAAAAACGTTTGCTGTAATAAAAATATTAATTTTTCTAAACTACAGGGTGAGAGGGGGGAGAACTCCTATAGGGTATAGATTCAGAGCATAATAACCAACTGCTGTGGCGCCATCTGGGGCCAAAATCAAAATATATATTCACCCACCTTAAGGGTAATTTCATATTGATATTTTTTTAAATAAACGTTTTACGTGAGTTTGAAAATCACCCAACTTTGAACAGACAGATATTTTTTTAATTTTTCTCTATAAAAAGTTTATTTTGAAAGATTTCAACATAAAAATATCATTAAGATTATTTATAAACAGCTGATATTCGAACAGTGAAATTATCTTGCAGTTTCAAGAACCAACACTAAGGAGAAGTTGAAAATATGTTAGAAACTAGAACGGGTAATAGTATTTTTCATATTTGATATCTTTCAAAATAAACTTTTTAAATAAACATTACAAAATATTATCTTAAAGTTGGTCCATTTTCAAAGTTAACATAAGAAGCTTATCTTAAAAGATTTCAAACATGAAAAGACCTCTTAGAAGTGATTGAGCTACGTTTCTAGTTTTTAAAACACAAATTCAGGGTTTGCTTATGGAAGACAAAAGAGTTCAAAAAACATTTTAACCCCGATAACAATAGGAGATTGCAATACACTTCTGTTTTAGAGGTGAGTAAAACACCTTTGAGACAAAAACAAAACAATTTCATTTAAAGAAAGAGAGAGAGAGAGGATCCTCATGCATTTTTGGGGGGAAATTGGCGAAGGACCACAACGGGGAGACATACCACCCCCCCCCTCTCTTTTTATGGGTTAGGCCTATCGTGTTATTTTGGTTTTTCATAGAAACTTCGGTGGAATCTTGAATGTATTTTCTGTTTTTTTTTTAAAAAACAGAAAGTTGGATGAACGATGAAATTACACCTTTGAAAAGTGGGCTAGGGAATTCCCACCCACAATTCCCCTATTCTCCCTTTTTTATTCAATACAAGGAGGAGGCTGCAGATACCTGAAAGGGAGGACAAGGGTTTTGGAGGTGGAGGCTAGCTATTAGATGACGATTACATTTAAACAAAATCCAACCAACAATAACATGTTTTATGAACAGATGATTTTTTTTTCTCAAAATCTTGATTATTCCTATCTTTCAATCTATCGTTCATGTTTTAGAAACTAGAATTTTTAATATATTTCAAAATAAAGTTTAATTTAGAGACAAAAATTTAAAAAAAAATGTCTGCTTAAAAGTGGGAATTATTTTCAATAAAAAGCTTAATTTGTCCATTTTTTTTATGAAAGTTGAGCAACTACTTAAGTGGCACAATAAAAGAATTATTATTACTCTTCTAGTTTTCTATTAATTTTGTTCTCTGAAAAGACACAGATGAATTATCATTAGTTATGCACTTTTAAAACCCCAGCTTAACTAGTTCTAACTAACTAGCCTCTACCTCCAACCGTCGTTTTGAGATGTGATAGACTACACTCACTCAACAAGAATGAAGACCTTTTTTCAGAGAAAGATTTTGAAATGGAGTTTTTTTTTTCTGCGTTAAAAACGAGAAATACGCTCTTGCCTCCCCCTCATATTTATTCTATTGTAAAACGTATTTAAAGCTAAAGCTGGGTGGTTTTTTTTTTTGGTGCTAAAGCATCAACTTTTTTTTTATTTTTGCTTTTTCTCTTTCTCTTTATAAAACATCAAACCGAAAACGAACACATAACAAAAAAAGAATATCGACTTTTAGCAGTAACAACAACAACAATAACAACAGGAACGACGACGTCGACGTTAAAAGTGAGGGGGATATACATAGGGATATGTATGTAGGGAGAAAAGAGAGAAGTTTTCGTTTGGTTGTAAAGTATCCGTCTGGGATTTCTGAGCATATCCTTTTTTATATTATTATATGGAGGTAGCCTCCTCCTCCTCCTCCTCCTCCTCCTCCTCCTCTTTCATCTCCTAACATTTTCAAAAGAAAAGACTTTCTGCCTTTTTTTTCTCTTCTCCTTCTTGCTTTTTATTTTGAGTAACTTTTATTTCTTCTATTCTCTCTCTCTCTCTCTCTCTCTCTCTCTCTCTCCTTCATTCGCGAGAAAGATCTTAAAAATTCCAAACCCACGTGGTGTGTTTTTTTCTTCTTCTTCTTCTTCTGTGTAAAATGCAATGAGATGCTAGAAATTTAAGCTCTCTCTCTCTCTCTTATAGGCCCTATTGTCTTATGGGCATGTTCGTTCTTGTCTTATCCACCCTCCCATTTGTTTTTTTGCACCTTTTTTATGCTCATAAATGCGTAAAGAAGAAACAAAAATCTGTGTCGTTTTCTACTCAACTTTCTGCATCATTTTTCTTTAAAAAGAACAACAAGGCAAAATAAATTGAGAGAATCTGATATGTATGAGTGGAAAAAAAAATGGAGAGAAAAAGAAATGTGGAAATTTTCCATTCCCATAATACTATTGTTCTAAGTTGGCTGTGTTCGGAAATTAAAAGGAAAAAAAGTTATTTTCTGTGTCAAGAAAACAGAAAATTCGGAAATGGCATTGTAGGTCTTTAAAGAAACAAGTGTTTGGAAAACTATGCTAGCTCCACCTACAAGCATTTAGAAATCGGGACAAACAGAAGTTGGCTCCGCCATTTTTATGACGACGGGCAACTTCTAATTGGTTTGTTGTGTGGTTCGACGTTGAAAAGGGCGGATCATGTGACGTCAGACTACATAACCAACCAATTAGAAGTTGCCGTTCATCATAAAAAGGGCTGAGCAAACTTCTGTTTGTCCCGTTTTCTAATTGTCGTGTGCTCCACCTACCCTTCTTATGAATGAAAGCAATCATTTTATACACATGAAATATGGCGGCCTTATTTTCAGTTGGAAGCTCAGGATGTAATGATGGAAATAACAAAATAATGCACATCCGGGTTATTTTTCTTCTTCTCTTTAATACTGTGGTTTCATTTGTAACAAATTTCGAGGGTAAGAGGACAAAATCATCGAACTCATTACTAATTTGATAGTGGAACTGCTACTTTTCACAAAATCGCCCTTTTCAACTTCTAATTGGTTTGTTATTTGGTCTGACGTCATAATAGGGAGGGGTAAAAGAAATTCTAGTATACTAAAAGTTTGACGAATGGAGGCCGCCACCCGTAATTCATACCATGAACAAAAAATACAAAACAGGATGCGGAAATATGGTAAATTGAGGTTAGAAATCTAAGATACATTGCCAGTGGATGGATGGGCACCGCCTATCCCGCTATCTGCTATTCTATCCATTATTAATGGAACCGCAGCATTAAAGAATTGACTAATATAGGCTGGAGAAAAATCACCCTTCTAGTATTTAGATTTGTTACAGCATGAAGAAAAGACACTTTAGCTTTCGGACACAGTCAATATTATTCGAAAGATACATTTGTAAAATTGTTAACTATGTACATTATTTGCATATGAAATTAATCATTTGCTGCAAAATTTACTTTAGAAAGAGAGAGAGAAAGAGAGGGAGAGAGAAAGAAAGAGAGAGAGAAAGAAAGAGAGAGGGAGAGAGGGAGAGAAAGAGAGGGAGAGAGAAAAACAGAGAGAGAAAAACAGAGAGAGAAAAACAGAGAGAGAGAAAAACAGAGAGAGAGAGAGAGAGAAAAACAGAGAGAGAGAAAAACAGAGAGAGAGAAAAACAGAGAGAGAGAAAAACAGAGAGAGAGAAAAACAGAGAGAGAGAAAAAGAGAGAGAGAGAAAAAGAGAGAAAAACAGAGAGAGAGAGAAAAACAGAGAGAGAGAGAAAAACAGAGAGAGAGAGAAAAACAGAGAGAAAAAGAGAGAGAGAGAGAGAGAGAGAGAGAGAAAAACAGAGAGAAAGAGAGAGAAAGGCTGAGGAGGGGTTTTTTTGTGACGCTGTTTTGTGTGTTGTGTTAACCAAACTGTTGTTTCATCATTTACATCTTTGCGGTGAATAATAATAAATAGAAGCTTTAATCCGATTTAATCACGTCGATTGCTTTATTATGTACTTGGATGGACACTTTCCACAACCGAGAAAAGAGTTTTCGTTAAATATACAGAAGAAGGGGGGAGAGAGAGAAGTGCTCTCGATCAAATCCACTTTGGACCAAATTCAAGACGGAAACTTGACACTTGAACTTCAACTATTTCTACCCCCTCTAGAGTAGAATCACAATGGAAAAGGAAACCCCCTAATAGGTATAATAAGTTAATAACATGTGTCTATGGACTTATGTTAAAATCTTTTTTACCCTCTATAAAAATGGCGGTATACCTCCTTTTAAAATGGCGGCCTCATAGTAATACAGGCAAGTAAAGACAGGAAGATACAGTCCTTTGCCCCGCCCCTTTTATGAGGACCGGGAACTTATAATTGGTTTGTTATTTGGTCTGATGTCATATGCTCCGCCCTTTTCAATTTCCAATTGGTTGATATTTGGTTTGACATGCTTGTCTAACATGCCTGTCATAGTAATGGGGGCTTGAGTAACTGGTTGACATGATGAGACTTCCTGTTTTAACACCAAAGGTGCCAACAAAAAGTTGAATGATATTGATATCTATTGTGTTAAGAGCCTAGATCCACGTCCATCTTGTTGTTTTGAGCAGACGACGACGAGACAAATGAGTGTTCTTATATAGTGTTACTAAAACTGCAAGAAATCGCCTCACAATCGCTCAATTAAAATACAGTAAAGCGCAAAATGCAATAAAAAGTATTGTTCTTCACGTGCTCGATTTATATAATTTTTGAAAAGGTCCTTCTATTTTTAAACAAGGTTCAAAGTCGTTCGTTTTTTCAACCCCATGTTAAATCCCATAGGATCAAAAATCGTCCCACAAACATTTGAAAAACTCTCGTTAAAACTGATTTAGAACAATAACAAAATAATTAGCACATACATTCATGTATTGGCTTCACGATGTTTCCTTTTTATAAATTTTGAAAAGGTCCTTCTATTTTTTAATAACGTTTAAAATCGTACGTTTTTAAACTCCATGTTAAGTCCCATAGGAGCAAAAAATCGTCACCCAAACATTTGAAGAACTCCTGTTAAAAATAACTCAGAACAATAACAAAATAATTATTACGTGCATTAATCTACTGGCTTCACAATGTTTTCTTTTTGTAAGCACGCGAAATTATTATGTGACTTCGAACCGGGAGAAAAAACGTTAAAAAACCGTTTTTCAATCAACAACGATCGCAGCGCCTACATTCGGAGAAATTTTGAACTAAACGATGTATCTAGCCTCTTAACAGAATGAATAAAATCAGTATGATGCAATACCTAGTATAACCGGTTAAAAAAATAGCCTGGTGTGTTTGGTTTTTGTTTATATTCTCTTTTTTCGCGCACACTTAATTTTGAAACATAAGTTTAAATCTTTATTTTTGCCAAAACTAGTTATGATTCCTTCTATTTTGAAAGAAAAACCTTTAAAAATAGCCTAAGTTTCATTTCGTTTCTGAAAATGTGCATTTTGGAGGCAAGACTACACAGATTCAATATACAGACACACACAGCATAAAGAGAAAAATAAGTCTTTAGTATGTGATTGCACCCATTTGTGTTTGTTTGTCAATGTCATTACTTACATACAATGTGTTATTTTCATCTTCAATGTGATCTTCTTCATTTTCATATATTGAACTTTTTTCTAACACATTGAAAGATGAAATGGATGTGAAATTTTGAACGCGAAAAAGAGGGAATCAAAGGAAAAGGAGGGGGCGGATGAGGGGGGGGGGTTGTTTGGGGAAGATGATGATGTCGTCTTCTTTACAATAATATATACAATGGAAGTTTGTTCTCCTATTTTTACAGGTTTGAAACCGTCTTGAATTTAAATGACAGTGTCAAAATATTAAGCCTTATAATAATGTGTTTGACTGGCGTTCTTTTTTTTTTCTTGACAGTTTTCTCTCTTTCTTTCTCTCTCTCTATTCATATACACATTATTAGTAACGGTATTACGAATGAAAAACACCCACATAACACGTACACATTTATACAACACAGGAATGTTCCGTTTTTACATGAAAAAAATATAAGAAGGCAAAACTTTTCTTCTTTTGTACCAATAGAAAGAGAGAGAGAGAGAGAGAGAGAGAGAGAGAGAGAGAGAGAGAGAGAGAGAGAGAGAGAGAGAGAGAGAGAATAATACAAAAAAAGAGAGAGAAAGCCTCTCCTTCATTATCCCCCAAGCGGAGAAAAGGGCTTAAGCAATGTAAATCTCTAAGCTTAGCTTGTGTTTATAATATATGTAAAAGAGATTGAGACAGACACATTCAAATACAGGATGCAGCCAAAGTTTCAGTCTCTTTTTTAATAATTTTAGAAGAAAAAGAAAATCTAAGATGATGATGATGATGAGCCCCTCACCACCAGTCACTTTTTGAATAAAGCCACGTTTATATCGGGGGGGGGGGGAAAGCACAAAGCCCGGTATTCACTGGAAGAGTCCGAAGAGCGAGCATTCTAACTCAATAATCGTCAGGTGAGAACTGATTTAGCGAGCGAGCAAACAATCGCACGCTCGTGTTAAAAAAAGATCGTGATGATGGCGGTACATCAAAGAAAAGACTTGTTCATGCTTGTTTAGTGTGGACGGTGATGATTGTTCAAATGCTTGTGGTGCAGTGTAACTTGTGTATCAACTGCGAACAAGAACATAATTCGATCCGCGGTAAGGATGCAAGGTGAGCATTTCAATGGAATACGAGCAAAACATCAGCGAGCACGAATCGAACGCGCAAATGTTTGCTCTTGCTCGCTCTTTTGGTGAATATCTATAACTTCACATTATTTATACATAATTATTATAACGAACGACAATTCTCGAGCGAATGGCAGCCCCCGAACGAGCATCAAGTTCCCGAGGCTCGAGCGAGCTATGATAAGTCCTCGATGAGGAACAATAAGGGTTCTTGAAGAGCGTGTTTTCTATATTTCCAATAGAGAAAGAACCCTCTCTGCTCAGAGGGGTCAAGTTAAAGTTTTACGATTAATCTAGAATTTGGAACCTAGTTTAGTGAACTTGTTTAATTATTGTGTTCGTGATTCTTAAATATAAGTTAAAAAGTCAAGAACGAACACCATTTTCTCTCTTTTTTTAATATTATTACAATCATCTTAGTGTAAGTAACTGAAAATTACTAAATCTCCATTTATATTGGAAATTAATGTAAGTTTCACGCGATTTTTAATTAAAATATAAAAGGAAAAAAAGAGCAATTTTTCTAATTACCATAATGAAAATTACAACAAAAAAGATTGTTGAAATTGCATATTTTTTAAAAACTTAAATAAGGAAATAGATTTAGTGGGAGGAGGAGGAGGAGAAAGGGTGTTAATAAAAGTAATTCAATTACTTTTATGAAGTTTTAAATTTTGCATCCGGGCTAATAATGATCATTAAAAGAAAAAAGAGGGGGTTTAATAACGAGAGAATGAATGAATGAATGAATGTAAAAACAAAAAGGAATTCTGATTAGTTTTACTTTTTTTTTTTGTTTTAGAATTTTAAGTAAAAAAAAAAGTATAATGATCTTTTTAGACGTTTTAGGCAACTGTTATAGTAAAGATTAGGGGGGGGGGGGCGGGCGGGGAAATTAAAGTTTGTGTGCAACTAACGACCTCGTGTTTC
Organism: Brachycybe producta; assembly: GCA_036925085.1. Lineage (NCBI taxonomy): Eukaryota > Metazoa > Arthropoda > Diplopoda > Playtdesmida > Andrognathidae > Brachycybe > Brachycybe producta. Next base: position 20,360 of record JAUPFP010000241.1, read on the forward strand.
GTTAATAGATTCATTTCCCGATTTCTCTCTTTACTCCTTCTTCTAATGGGTTCTTTTTGAGTTTAATGGAAAGACATTAGCAACACTGCCACTTAAACCTATTCTCCTTTGATGATGGGTGTACAACTCCATCTTTATATACATGTATATATATATATGAGATTTTTTGGTAATTGGTACTATAAACTATGCACAATTGTTTATACAGCCCTCCTCAGAGATTCCTAACACCAGGGCGGCGCTGCATGCATAGAGGGCTACAGCTGCGATGTCTTACATGGCTTCTTGCAGATTAGTTTTTAAAATTAAAATACACACAACTTGAAGTTCTTCTCTGTATTTAAAACAAAAACAAAGAACTAAGAACTGAATAAATATTACAATATTATTCTGATAATGTTTGCTATGACTCCCGTGTGACTTTTTACTTTTTCTTTCTTTCTTTCTTAGACAGTGACAGTGATGAAGAAGGAGGAGGATTGGGCAACGTGAATCGTTTGGTGATGCGTCCTCCGGGTCATACGGGCAAACCCAAGAAAGGACACTTGGTATTCGACGCATCCTTCGAAGGAGGTCAGTGAACAAACTCCTTTTCATATTTACTATTATTCAGTCAGGGAGAAAAGTAACTGTCCTTCCTATACATGTAAAGGGGAAACGGGGATCGATTGGTCAAGATGGGCTTATGAGCAGAGCTGGAACATTCGAGAACAACAAAAATAAACAAATTTGGAAGGATTCGGTTTTCATTAACATATACAAAATCGGAAAAAACAGGGGCTCACTGAGCCGAACTAAAGTCCTGCATCGACCAGAGTGGTTGTTAGCCGATAACTGTTGGCCGAAATTTTTTATATAGGTCCATAGACAAATTCTTTTTTGTGTGTAGCCTATTTGTTTAATTTGCCAACAGAAACCAATGGGGGGAAAAAATTTGTGGGTCGACCAGCTTTTCTATTGGTCGAATGGGCCGCTTGGATCGAATTGGCTGTTTGGGTTGAATTTGGTTTTTGTGAACATACATTTTTTGTCCCACATTAGCCTTCTCTATAATAAACCTATAGGAAGCTTCACACTGTCCGTCTTGAGTTACTGCTCTACTACTCTTTATGCTTAAGAATTCACTTCAGAGAAAAAATGGACGAAGGTGGGGCTGAAAATTCTGAAGTGGATGTTTTACAGCCTACAGAAATGTTTGAATTTTGATATAATTTATAAAAAAATCAATATTTACTTTGTTGATTTTTTTAATAACTTAATTCGACCCGGCTGATTTCTGGTCGACCATGACCGACCCCACCTTGTATGTTGAACCAGCTTGGCCGACCCTCAAAAAAATAAAAATGCAGGACTCTAAGCCGAACAAATGGCTAGGATCTAAGAAAATGTAGAAATTCCGGAAATCCCACCATCTTGGTTCTGTTTTCATTTTTGACTTTCATTAATGTGTCATGTTTTTTTTCACTAGCAAGCGTAGCGAGTTATAGTTATTTAAAAAAAATTCGTGACTAACTTTTTCAACAAAAATGAATCATTTTTGACATTTTCTACAGCTAAATATTAGTTTTCCATTCATTTTGTTTGTGATTTTTAAATTTTTATTGGGTTTTTATTATAAAATCGGACCCCCTATTATGTAAAATGTGACCCATCAGGAAAATACCTGATTACCCCAATAGGCCAGTCGTCCCCTGGAGAAAAATGTAAATAAAATCGTGATTTTCAAAGTTATTTATTCAAAAATCTGCATAATTAAATTGAATAACAAGTAAGTTATTCAATGTTTTCTTATTGCAAAATTGACAATAATCTTCTGAGCAATATCTTATCTAAAGGGTTGATATCTGTGGGCTTATTTAAATACATAGCCTCACATACAGGGTACTTCTTTCATTTTATATTTTATTTAGTTGCGAGATTAGAAATTATGCTGATTTAGCGAAAAGAATTAGAAGATCGAAATAAATTCAAAAAAATTAAACACAAATTGAAAGTGTAAAAATTCGGATAAAAACATCATTTTTGGAAATTCCGAAATAAAAGCTTTTTTTTTTTGTTTCGAAAAAAAAAATTAGGATTTTAATTTTCAATGAAATTAATTTTAATTACAGAGAAAATCATTTAAGGTTTTCAGTTGCAAAAATCAAGGGAAACTTGAATGTGTTTTAGAAACTAGGAGAGTAGTTCAATCACTTAAATGATATTTCAGGTTTGCAATCTTTGAAAATGAACCATTTTGAAAGATAAGTGATATTCTTTTTTTGTCATTAAGAAGTTTATTTTGAAAGATAGCAACATGAAAATACTATGATGTGATTGGTCTACCCTTCTAGTTTTTAAATCACTGTCTAGTTTCTCTTTTTGAAAAACTGAAAATAATGAGTTCGAAAATCACAAAATGGAATTTCAATAACATAAAAATGAAATCTATATTTAACACGAATTCTACTGTTTATGAATTAATTATTCCCACCATATTTAAATCTAATTAACCTGTTCTTCTATTAAACCCCAACATCTTTACTTTCATTTTGTGATGTTTTTAAATTGAGGCCCTTTGTGTGTTATTAATAAAAAAAAATGTTATTTTAAAATCCCCAAAGAAAGTTTTTTTTTTCATTTTAACTTAGAAATTTCCCTTATTTAAAATGAGAAAATAAAAGACACAACACATTTTTTCTTTAAAAAAAAAAAGACAAAACTAGAATAGAATTTAATACTAAACATGTGTGTGATTATATTTGTATAAATATATATATTTAGAAACACACTTAGAAAATTTCCCCCGCCTTTTGTTTCTCTCTTTCATTCATTCTATTTCTCCTCTGGCCCTTTTGTCTTAACGAGTTAATTAGTGGTTTTCGTCGTCGCCTGTGGTTCCAACTTTTCTCTTCTCATTAAATTGCATTAATGGAACCCAATTATGACTCACAATGAGGTTAAATTGTTCAATTGGGTTCGAGTTTGTTTTACTCAAAGGAGTAGCGTAAGTAGATATATTGTAGGTGTAAGTAAGTAAGGTAAGGTAGGATTTGGAACGAGAAATGGCGCAGAAAATAATCGCAAAAGAAGAACTGAAAACACCATATCCTGGTTAATAATCATTTGACTCAGCGTTAAGATAAAGCTTGCTTAGGCTAAGCTCAGCTGTCTCAAAGCACCTCTTCTCTAAGCAGTAGGGTTCGGATTTTTATGCAACATCAAGTGACTGTTTCTCAATCTGTGGCCCAATTTTCATTTATAATCCCGTTTAGATCAACAAACAATTATGGATTTTTTTTTCTAATCAAAAATGGCTGGTTAGAGGCTAGATTTCTAGGTGACAACTGATAGTAAGCAGATATCTAGCCTCTAACCAGCCTTTTTTGCTTAGAAAAAAAAATCCATAATTGTTGGTTGATCTAAACGGGATTCACACAACTGGCACTTGGAGCCACAAATTAAGAAACATTTGCTTGCGGATTCGGCATAAAAATCCGAGCCCTACTAAAGCACGTCGTTGTTTTCAAACATGTTTTGCAAACTACATGTAAATACATAATGTACATTTCTTCTTGTATGTTTGTATAGTTTGATTGTTCAAATAATGGCCACCATCTTTCGGCGTATTTTTCTGATCTCTTGTTTGATGTGTTGAGGCCCATATATTATAACGTAATTGCAGTAGACACACGTGTGTGTGGGCTCGCACGCGCGGGCTGGCGGGCGTCTGGGATTCATCTTATTGAATTGCCCTAAAAGAGTAAAATCGTAATAGAACACATAACGAACATAAGAGACATATCTTTTTGGACATATTGCATTTGAATTGAATTGGAAGTAAATATTGTGTTTTGTTATCTGTAGACCGAATGTGACGTTTTATGAAAATCTATAGACAAAAAGTGACACATTTCAGGCAAAAAAATAAAATAAAAGGAGAATTGGTGTGAGTGAGCCTTAGAAAAAGAAGATAAAAGTCGGTCCTTGTTAAAAATGTACAGAAAAGGCTCTTTTCTGACATTTTTTCTATAAAAATACACCGTGGACATTCTTTGGACACATTTTTGCGATTATTTTTCAAGAGACACGTTTTGTGTCATTTTATCGTTTTTGTTTTATAGAAGTTATTATTTGAGAGCTTTTTTTTTTTTTAAAAAAAGCCTTTTCTAATATCCACCAATGGGATTTCGACACAACATTTTATAATATAGTCCAAAAGGTGTACAATTCAAATGCCAAGTTCTGAGCGTTTGATTTGGCGCTTATTTTAATTGGTGTTAAGTCACTATTCTACATAGATTGAGGGGGGGGGGGGAGATTATGTATTTTTAGCCTTTATTTGCATCTTTTCGCCATATTGCGTTTGGTGTGGCGGTTAGTTAAAGATTGGAGGAGGAGGAGGCTAAAAAATTGCTATTTTTAGTCGTTTTAGAGTGAACCCTTGTTATTATGATCATTTATCGGTTTATTCAGTTTTGCATTTGTTGCAATTTGGCGATTGTTTAGTTTGGCTTTTGTTCCAAATGGCGCTAATTCTCAATTGGCGTTTATTCAGTTTGGCGCTAATTCTCAATTTGCGATTGTTCGAATTCACTTTGACTTAGTTTGGCAGCTTACTAAGTAAGGTGCTGGATCAGCGCCACCATGTATTTGTTTTGCATCTAATGTATGTGGTTTATTTTGCGGCTATTATTTTTCATGACGTTGTGTGTGTAGCCTTTATCTAAACGATGAGCAATCTTTCTTTCTTTTTTAGTCTTGAGTACACAAATGCTAATGTTGTTTACATTTGATGAAATTTCTCACTCCTCACTTCGCCACAAAAATCTTCTCTTGTAATATTAAACAAAAGAAAAGTTCACTTTTGTGTTATTTTATAGTAAAAGAAGAAGAAGAAGTCAATCTTAATTATATGTCAAAGTTGTCAGCTTCTTTTTTATTGACAAACTTCTTTCCTTAAATGCGCCTAGAAATATGAAATGGCGCGTTTGTTGTCAAAAAAAGAAGATGAAAATATGAAATCTTCTCTTATTTAAGTTTCAAATTGCATTTCACACACAAAACACCGACAATTAAAGAAGGAAGAAGGAATGATATGTAGATAGATCTAACATACAAATGGAACTTCCGGCATTTTTTTTTTGTGTTTTTGCTTTGCAAATTCATTTGAATTTCCTGTCAAATGTTTCTTTTATTTTTCTGTTTCATCATTGTCCTTGAACTTCTTTTTGTTTTGTTTGTTGATTGGCTACACGATTATTGGTCTTTTTAAATAAAACTTCAAGTCTTGAGTTGGTGGTGTGTTTTTATTTGGATATTGGGTCAGGACTGAAGGGTGCAATCCGAAAACTAAAGACTTATCTAGGATGGAGAGAGGTTGTGCTCCCCACACCACCTCCTCCTAGAGGTTTAGACAATTCTTTAAAAGAAAAGGATTTCCGGATGTGCTTGATTTTGCTATTTACTGTAAAATCTCGCTGTAGTCCATAATTTCGGATAATCCAAACACGAAAAGAAAAACAATTTTATTGAATTACAGGGTGCGTTCAGTTCCTAAATACTTTTGAAACTGGTTGTGACGTGCTTAGGATCTTGAATACAAAACAAAAAACCGCTCTATAATGGAGCCGCTCGTCGAGCACATTATTCCGTATTGCCGTTTGCCGACGAACTTTGTCGTGTAATCGTAACCCTGAGCTTCCTGAACTCACCCGAAATTCTATTTCATCCGAATATTCAGCAACCTGAACAACCTTTGGTCTTAATTAGTTCGGATAAGTGAGGTGGTTCTACTGTAATAGCTTTTTCTTTCGTTTCCGAATTTCGTTTCCGTGTTGTTATATAAGACTTCCTTGCAATGCACGTCTGTTAGCAGTGATTGACGCCTTCTAAGCGCGTCTACTCTCTCCCCTTGTGACCAATTCTATTAAATTAAATTCCCTGTATACTTAAGATGGTACGGTGCATTATTACTGAGATGAATGTACATAGCAACCAGTATATGTTATAATAGAATGTATTTTTCTCTTAAAAATATAGGTAATCTTGGTAAAGTGGAATATGTGAGTGAATTTGAATACGATTTGTACATCCGTCCAGACACTTGTAATCCAAGATATCGACTTTGGTTCAATTTTCTTGTTGAAAATGTCCGTTCAGAACAAGTAAGAAACAACTTTCCATCCATTTTTTTTTATTTTATTTTCGGTTTTTTTTGTGTGTTTGTGGATATTTTTTGAACTTTCTAAAAGAAGAAGACGTTTGTGCATTTTTTTGTGTTTTCTGATCGAGAAGAAAAAGTGTTTTAAAAATGAATGTTAAAAAGTTGCCTATTGCCTAAAGGGATTTAAGCTAAACAGATTGTTCTTGTATTGCCTATATAGTCAGTAGTATATGAAATGAAATGGGGAGAAGGGAAGAGGAGGGGAGACGGGTGGGGAGGGGGAGAGAGAAATATAAAAAAATCCATCTTGAAACACATCTCTCTCTCTCTCTCTCATATATATATGATTTCTTCTTCTTGTTCTTTAGGTTTTTTTGCATAATGATACCATTAATATTCACAAGTTAGAATGTTATATATATATATATATATATATATATATATATATATATATATATATATATATATATATATATAAACAAAGACGATAAGCATATACTGTATGTATGCCGTGTGAATAATTCATATGGACAACGTCTAACAACTTTGGAGTTGTCTTTCGTTTTTTGATCATATAAAATCTACAATATTATAATACATATATATATCTATAGCCCATTTCATAACGGCGTTTCTTTTTTCTTCGTCTTCTTTTTTATTCATATTTTGTATATTAAAATAGAAATTAAGGTGGTTTTAAAAGTATAATAAACGCGTCTCGAATTTTGATTACTTTTTCAGGTGTAAAAAATGAAGAGAACTGTGTTTTTTTAGAAACTAGAAGGGTAACTCAATCACTTAAAGATATTTTCATGTGTATGATGACATCTTTCTAAATAAGCTTTTCGTGTAAGTTTGAAAATGACGCAACTTTTAAGCGGACAATATTTTAAAAGATAATCAGAATGAAAATACCCGTCTAGTTACTAAAACACTTTCTAATTTTATCTTAATTTTGCTTTTTTTGAAAGACAAAATTAATCTGAATTCGAAAATCAAGTTCTTCCTAAAAATATTTTAAGAAATTAAGTTAAGAAATTAGAAGCTAAAATAGTGATTGCGTGGCGCCCTCTATTTCTATTGTTTTTTTCTATATCTCATCATTGTGCAGAATAAATAAGATAGAGATGTTGGAGAATTGTAACCGAGGTGGGAAAATAAGGGTGTAAGTAAGCCCCGTGGGTGGTGTAGAAACTAGGGTGGTTGATGCCGGGGAAATGTGGCTGACTAATGTCTAAAGGTGTTTACAATAAATAGGCCTACACTACCATGGATGTATACAAGTATAATAATGATAATATATACAAAGTATAAAACCAGAACCAGAACCACCATCAGCACCACAAATTCAATAATTCACAATTCAGTGAATCCAAAAGTGACGCTTTTAACGATATGTGCTGACAAAATGGCATAAATAACGCTGGTTTCTTGTCAATTATTCACTAGTCCTGGGACCTACCTACACATACCCAACCACACATATATATACAGAGTGGTCCCAATGAAATTGAACACACTTTGGTTGGTTGGTTTGTAACGGCCATGTTTATTTTCTTAAATTTAATTTTATATAATTTTATAATTAAGACTAAATGTTTAAAGAAGGCATTATTATTAGTGTTCCATTCTAATCAAAATGCATTGGCTGATGATACATCAGTAAGAAACGCATCTGCAAACATCAATTAATTATATTTCTCGTCAAATTTTCGAGGATTTTTTTTTGTTTCTTATAATTTGTATAAATTTGAAGAAATCCAAGAGAATTGTTGTTGCACAATTAACGAGAGATACGTTAACTTATGTTTGCAGATGAGTTTCTTACCGAAGTGTCATCAACAATGCATTGACGAGAATGAGGAACGAACATAAAACATCTACTCACAGGCAATTAGACATATTAGAGAACTTCAGTTGGCTCCGCCCTTTTTTTATGACAACCGGCAACTTCTAATTGGTTGGTTATGTAGTCTGACGTCACATGCTCTCCACCCTTTTCAACGTCGAACCATACAACAAACCAATTAGAAGTTGCCGGTCGTCATTAAAAGGGCGGAGCCAACTTTTTTTTCGTCTCGTTTTCTAATTGCCTGTCATCTCCTCTTATTTATAAAACTAAATAAAATTTAAGAGGAAAATAAATATGGTTCAGTTAGTAATGATATCTAAAATGTGTTTGTACATTGTTTTGGACCAGTCTGTATTTTGTATTTAAGGAGTTAGTTGTTGGCTTATCCTTCTTATATTATTATTATTATGTCTATTATAGATTTCTATATAGATTGGATTCGATTTTCACTCGAAGAGATTTCATTTTTGAACGTCATTCATTCATTCACGGTTTAAATTTACAATTTTTTTTCTTTCAGTTTGGTATCTTTTTTATAATATTATGTATTTTAAAATGACATTTAGCTTTTTTTCAAATATATTTTAGAATTTCTTTGATGTTTTCGCATCGATGAAGAGGTTTTTTTTTTGAAAACTTCTTCATTCGTTTGAAATTGGGAAATAAAATTACAAAATGTGTAATAGTCTAATTGGTGGGCAAAAATAAAACAATTTCTGTTTTAAAAAGTTCTTAACATTTTTTCCAATTTAATTTGCTCACGGAACCTTTTTTTAAATAATTTTTTCAAATATTACGGAATTCGAATAGTATTTTTATATAATACCGTAATAATACAACAAATATTCGATAAAAAATATTATTAAACGTATCACATTACATTAATGTTATTGTTAATCTGTGGAATTGCCTAGGCAATCTGTAAAACCACCAAAAAACTGTTAGCGAATCTGCAAAACTCAATACAGTTTAGGTGATTAATTTTTGCAGATTGACTAGCAGGTTGGTTGTTTTGCAGATTGCCTAGACGATCTGCACATTGACAGTAACATTCATATTAAAAATTAAAACACAGTCATATATTTTATAAAATTTTCAAAATGAATGGATTTTGGTGTCCGCCATCTTGTTCTTCTAAAAGTGAGTGAATACACACGAACGGAAGTGAAATATTTTAACAAAATTTTTTTTTTTTTTTCTGTGTAACTTTTATAATGTTATAAACCATAAGTAGGCCTACTTAATCTAATTATTAAATAGAACAGAATTGCAAACAGATGGAAAAAAGAATGGAAATTCAAGTTATAAAACATTAAATATGATGATTTCCCAACTACTTACTGTTACTTCTGAAATTATAATCGATATTATTATTAAAAATATTTAAAGAAACTATTATAATTATGCCTTTTTTACGCCGTGAAATTCATTAACTTTTTTTTTAATTTTCTGACGGAACTTCTTTAGCTTCAAGAAAAAACCCCAGGGTTCCTTTCCACACAGAAGAAAATTTGAAAAATGCTGTTGTGACCTAATCTAATAAAGCTATAAAGGCGATGGGAGAGAAAAAAAAAAATACCAAAAGTTCATTCCAATTGGTTATTGATTATTTTACCAAATATAACTACTTGTATTTTTGTGCAACATATGGAGCTTCCTAGTTAAACTGCTGTTGTTAAATACAGAAGAAAATTAAACAGGCATTTAGAAATCGGGAAGAACTTCAGTTGGCCCCGCCCTTTTTATGACGACCGGCAACTTCTAATTGGTTTGTTGTGTGGTTCGACGTTGAAAAGGGCGGAGCATGGGACGTCAGACTACATAAACCAACCAATTAGAAGTTGCTGGTCGTCATAAAAAGGGCGGAGCCAACTTATGTTTGTCCCGTTTTCTAAATGCCTGTAAACTTAATTTATTTCAATATGGCGGCGACCATACCAATGTCGCCGCCATCTTTGTTTATCTGCTTAGCCCGTATGGAACGGGCCTAAGTTAGGTTCAGTTTTAGATGGGGTTTTATTTGTACGAGTGCGAACGCGGACGAGGAAAGGAAAGGTGAGAACACACGAATGGGTCATGCATGAAAATAGTCATTCCGAATGTTTAACGAACAAGGCAACAGGAATGAGGTCGATCCATTCGTTAAGAATGCCTCAGTTATTCTATTCAAACTTTAATCATTTGCAAATACATGAATGTTCACAAACCTGGTAACCGGGTTGCATACAGTGAACCAACTACCTCGAGTACTTAGGTAAAAAGCCGTGCCTGCACCACAGACAATTAGAAAAAGGGATAAACAGCCGTTTGCTCCGCCCTTTTTATGACGAACGCAACTTCTAATTGGTTGGTTATGTAGTCTGACGTCACATGCTCCGCCCTTTTCAATGTTGAACCACACAACAAACCAATTAGAAGTTGCTGTTCGTCATAAAAAGGGTGGAGCAAACGTCTGTTTATCCCTTTTTCTAATTACCTGTGCCTGTGCCGAACGACTTGTGGCTCGGACACAGAATAAGGAGAACAACAGAAGGGAAACTGAGCAATTAACTTGTGACAGAATTTTTCTGCGCATGTGCGACGCCGCCCCAGAATATTAGTCGCTATTCTGTGGTGCTGGGGCTGACGCCATTTCGAAATGTATTACTTTCACATACGCAGTAATACATTCCAAAATGGCGGCTATCAAGTAACCTGTTAAAATAAGAGAAGCTTTCAGTCCAAGGTCATGAAATTCTGTCACAGCAACTTCAAAGGCGCAGCACGAGAGTTTCCCTTCTGTTCTTCTCCTTATTCTGTGGCTCGGATTCGCAGCGAAATTTGTTCGTAGTCACACGACCTGAGAGCATTCGTATGGGAACGTACACCCTAAAGCAATTCGTGTGTCCTCCTCACCCTTCCTTGTTTGGCGTTCGTCATCATCATAATTATGTGTTCCCCCACACATGCACGCACGCACGCCCATCATGCATAGAGAGACGCGCACGCGCGTTCTCACAATTCATTCATTTATCCGTCCTTTGTTGGATTGTGTCTTTTCTTGTTTGATTTAAGAGCAATCACTGTGTTGTAAACAACGTAATCAATTAGAATGAGAGAAGAAAAGCAAAAGAAGAAGTGGTTGTTGTCGTCGTCGTCGTCTGAATAGAATTTAAGGGGAAACAAGATTGTGTGTTTATATAAAAGTACGTTTCAAATGTGAGATGGAGAAGGGGGGGGGGGGGGGGTACCCCAACCCCTCCCAAATAGATACATTGGGGAGGGTGGGGGGGGGGGGGGACAGACGAACAAACAACTTTTTTCTATTTGATTTTTGCTGCTCCGATTTCGGTTTTTTTTCTTTTGTTTCTCATTGAAAAAACATTTTTCTTTCCTTTTCTACTTTTCCCCCAAAAAAAAGGTTTTCTTCTTTTTATGAGTTTTAATGTTTACCCTAAAAATATGGTCCAAAATTTTGTAGGTCTTTATCTATTTATACAGACAGGCTTAGTAAAACAACAGATTCAAGGAATTGGAACCATATACACTTTGTTTGTTGTTTAACATTGCTTTTATCACGGATTTTATATTTGAATAATAACTCTGTAAGCAACCCATAGGGCCTGTGGCAGAGGGACAATTTAGTCCAAATATATAGTATAGAAATATTTTTATCCACTACTACTGCTACTATACAAGAAGACGGGGCGTAACCCCTCATAAATGACGGGAGCAAAAATTCACGGGCCCAGCATTAGAATTTCTTTTGCTCCGCCCTTTTATGAACGTCATCAATTTCTAATTGGGTTTGTTACTTGGTCTGACGTCATAAAAGGGCGGAGTAAAAGAAATTCTAATGCTGGGTACGATTGCCTGTGAATTTTGCTCCCGTCATTTATGACGGGTTACCCCACTAGTTCTTCAATATTATAACATCCAGCATAATATAAAAATTAAAACATATTGAGTAGTTTTCAAAAGAAACAATTATTATTAAAACAAATATAATAAATATTAGAAAATCAAGTTGTAAAATGATAAACAATTGAATTTAGGTCTGCAATGAGAAAGGTTAAATTTGCACATTTGCTTTCTGCAGCTTTAAAGCTACTGCTTTATTTTGCTTTACAATTTCAAGCAACCAAGTCAATAACTGTGTCAAAATATAACCTTCTAGGCCTGCTTTTCATTTTCTTAGGATCTGATTGGTTAGCATTGTTCTGCTGCAAATATCAAACGAAATGGAAGCTTCAAATAAAAACACAAGCAGCTCAGCAGTTTTGCTTCTTTTTTTTTAAAGATGCATTAAGATGTGATAAAGCTACAAATAAAAAGCAACGCAAAAAGCTTTAAAAGCAACAGAAAGCGAATATTCAGTTTAACCCTTTTATACTTGGACATCTTGGCTTTTTGAGTACAATTACTATTGCAGCTCAGTTAGATCTTTGTTTAAGTCCAGCTTTGAAAACAAGAGTTGTTTCTATATATTAACGGAAATGAATAATACTCATTAGCACAGTAGGGAATTGGGGGGGGTTCAGTGAGAAATCTAGTCTTGAGTGTAGACTAGAGAATCCAACTGTGTTTTTCACTCTCTCACATCATTCTAGTTCGGGTTTTCTTCTATTTGCTGGGGTTCTCTGTTGGAGTTCCGCCTCACAAGTCACATTTCCTTTCTCTGTAGAATCCAATCCACTCGATTCCCTTTCTAATTGATGAACACTCCATTGTTTTTTTTTAAAAAAAAACCTATTTTCACATAATCTGTCTTAACATTAAATCACATTATTCTTTTTATTATAATTATGCTCACACGTCCTAAAGCCAGTTCAATAATAGACTTTAATGGACGAACAAAGAAAGGACAACAGTTCTTTTATTTTGGGGGGAAATTTGTAACTTTTTGAGAACATTGTTGTTACATTTTGTGTAATGTTGTTGTTATTAGACCTTATTACTAATTAGGAACACATCATCATCATTGTATTTGTATGCATTTTCTATGAATTATTAATTTATTAGTTTATATATTTTACAACAAGTAACTTCTGACTAACTTGTGTCAGTTTGAGAAAGATAAAGTTATTATATTTGTAAATTTATGAGGTTTTTTCTTCTTCTACTAAATTAAGGAGCTGTTTTTTTCTTCTTTCTTTGAATGGAATATTTTTTCTTCCTATTTCCATTTATTACGTAGCTGACAAATAATAAACCTTGATTTTCTAATTAAAATGAATGTCGGCGGCGGCGGCGGCTAAGTTTAGGCCTTTTTAATGTGGTTTTAAAGTGTAAACGGCGCTCCTCGTCGAACTCTTTAATATTCCCGTTTTCAGAAGCAAAATTTAAGAATAAACTAGATAAAGTGTTTTAGAAACTAGAAAGGGGTAGCACACTCACTTAAAGGACAGACAGTTAGAAATAGGAGAGAACTTCAGTTGGCTCCGCCCTTGTGATGACGACCGGCAACTTCTAATTGGTTTGTTGTGTGGTTCGACGTTGAAAAGGGCGGAGCATGTGACGTCAGACTACATAACAAACCAATTAGAAGTTGCCGGTCGTCATAACAAGGGCGGAGCCAACTGAAGTTCTTCCCGATTTCTAACTGCCTGTTGGGGGGGGGGGGGTGAAGGTTAAAAAGCGGCATCTTCTTCCATCTGAAATGTCGACGAGGGTCAATTGGAGGTGGAGGCTAGTTATCACATTGGGCAATGTGTGACTGCAGTGTTGTATTCTTGAATTAATTGCAATTGCCAACCTGATAATAAGTCTTACAAGACTTTAAAATGGTTTCTTGTAACCGGTTTTACAGAAAAATAGCATGAATGGCTTAATGTAAGCTAGCCTCCACCTCCAACCCTCGTCGTTGTTTGAAATGAAATCGTTTGAGATGAGGAAAGTGGAAACATCGTTTTTAAGACGGGAAGGTGAGAGAAATAAATGGTTTTATAATAAAAAGTGACAACTGTTGTTTCTTTTTGAATTAATTACAAAGACGCGAATTCGCTTTGTTGTTCAATTTTTCTTCTTCAAACGGAATAAATTTAAGGGAGGGAGGGGAGGGGGGGGGGGGTGAAATCGAAAAGCAAAAATAAGGTTGAAGGTGGATTTTTTTAAAACAAAACAAAGGTCATTCTTTTTTTGTTTTCCCTAATAATTTTTAAATTTTTCTCTAAAATAAATAAAGAGGTGAAATTAGTCTTTTGAAACTTAATTTGAAGTTGTGTTTTGGGGGGTCACGTGGTCTTACATTAGACTTAATACTAATAACACGTCGTGTGTGTGTTTCTCATGTGTTGTGATCGCTTAATTTAATTTTCAATAGGAAAAGACGAAAGACGTGATCGTGTTCAAAGATTTAAATTTCCACAATTTCACCAAAGAAATTGGGGGAATAAGTCTAAGGGGGAGGAGAGTATTGGAAAGTAGGGGATGGGGGGGTATTGGAGAGTAGGGGATTGGGGGAGGGGAGGCCCCCTTCCTATATATACTTCGTAGGATTGCACTTTTCATGTATTTTTGTCTTTTTTTGCAAAAAAAAAAAAAGGATTATTCATTGATTTCTGGATGGAATTGAGAGTGCACGCAATAAGTACAAGTAGGGCCTACATTCAGCCTAGCGAGTTACTCGCAAATGTCACTACTCTCAGTGGGCGCATTCGGAAACAAAAGTTATCGTTTTCAAAAGATGTTTTATGAACACCTGATTTGAGAACTCTTTAGATTATTCTGTCTTTCAGAAGAGCAAAATTAAGAGGAAGTGTTTTAGAAACTAGAAGGGTAGCAGCTCAATCACTTAAACATATTTTCAGCTTGTTGATATCCTTCAAAATAAGCTTTCAAGTGAATTTGTAAATGACCCATTTTGTTCATAAAAAGTTTATTTTGAAAGATACTAACATGAAAATACACCGTTAATCTAAGGAACTCACCAAAGGGGATGTGACACGTGATCTGGCATTAAAATGGCAGACATACGACAGTGTTGTCACGTGTGACTTAAAGCACACCAAATGACTTAGCTGCAATATACATTTGAGATCGGCGTCTAGTCCGTAACAAGTGACAAATGCTGCATGCTCCATTTGTCTGGCATTGACGTGACGTGTGTCACCTCACCCACCACACAGGCAGTTAGAAATCGGAACAAACAGAAGTTGGCTCCGACCTTTTTATGACGACTGGCAACCTCTAATTGGTTGGTTATGTAGTCTGACATTTAACTGTAAGTAGAGGTGGCGCCATCTAGTAGATACACTCAGCCGTGACACGGAATATAGACGGAGCTCTTAGTTGAGTAACCGAGCTGTGTATTTATTTATCTTAGTTTTGTGATATTACTGGAAATAAAAATACATATTATGATAACAATGGTTTTATGATTGTTGAAATGACACCATGTAATATAATCTCTCTCTCTCTCTCTCTCTCTCTCGTTAATTCCATTTTTTTCTATTTCTCTCAACTGAATTGAGATTATTTCTAGAAAATCTTTCTAGAAAGTAAAATTCACTCTTTTTTACATATACATTACTAGAGACTAGAATTCTCTAGTTGACTATAAACCTCCAAAAATGTTTTATCCTTCCTAATATTATAATTGGGGGGTTCTTTTCATGAATGCAGCAATTTTATTTAAAACCGTCTTCTTGACTTGGTTGGTTAGTAGTAGTTTTGAGACCTTTAACCATTCATTCAGTTTTAAGTGCAACCATTTTGTTTTTTCTGTTTTCAATTTGTTTTGATGTTGAAAACCATTAAAACAATGCGAAAGGGTTCAAACAAGTGACCCTAACCTCCTCCTCCTCCTTTCTTAAGTCCTATTGGGGGGGGGCGTCACGATTTTATATGACACAACGCCATTTTTGGTCATATATTGCTTTTTTTTTGTTTTTCGAAATACACAGTAGAAAATAGTAGAGTAGCCTCTTGGCTACAAAATTGCTGCATCTATAATGAGCAAATGTCACGTGCAAATATAATATAAATGCGTGTTTATGCAAGAAGAAGAAGAAGGAGCCAAAAAGAGAAGAAATTGGTGTTTTTCGTTGTCTTTTGGGTGGTTTTTGTATGTGTGTAGAAATGTATTTATTTCTATATACATATGTTATACATATGGTTATCAGTAAGAATCATAAGAAGAAGATTCATGTTGTGTTTTCGTGTGTCTATTGTTTTATGTCATGTAGCCAGATATTAGCATCATGGGAATAATATGCGTGTAGCCGCCTCTCTCTCTCGTTCTTTCTAGTTTGTTTTGTAATATCATATACATATGTATCACACACATATACACTTATAAGTTTTATATAAGCAAATAAGATTGGCTCCGAGGGAGGGGAGAGAGAGTGCTCCTTCTCCCCTTTATGTGTGCCATACAGTCACACAAATGTTTATTACACTCTTATTATGTAACCCTATAGGTTAGGTGTGTGTGTGTGTGTGCGACATGAACATACGTTTCTTGTGTTATAAGACACATATCCCCCTTCTAGTTTCTTGGGAATAAATTGTTACAATGCACATCCTTTTTCTCTTATGTCTGGCGTTCTTTTCTAGTGTCAAATTGGGTTGTTGCTTTTTTCTTCTTCTTCTGATCTTCTTTTACTCGGTTTACTATTCTGACTTTGATAAAAATAAGTATTGCTCTTTGTACGTGTTGAGGTGACTCGAGTTATTTATTGTTGTAATTTAGGCCAGGGGTGAGAGGGTGGATGTCTGCTCAAGGAATGGCCCCTGATTTAAAGTTGGAATCAGGGTGGCTGATTTTTTTGATTGTTTTTTAAAAAAATCAAATCGATTTTTTTGATTTAAATCAGATTTTTTTGATTTTTTTTTTCATTTATATGAAATATTAATTTTTTTTATGATATGATGTCTGCAAAAATGAGTAATAATAACATTGTTAATTGTTGTTAGTACAATGCAAAATAAGAAAATAAAATGTTAAGAAACATTCAAATTTGAAAATAATAAGTTTCAAGCACTTTTAATTTCACGTTCTGAATGTAAACACGAGCTTTGCAGCCTTTTCAGTTCCCAGAGCAAATCAGTGTCTCAGAGGTAAACTGTGTTAAGTCACTTTAAAAAACACATCTTAATGCGATATAAAATTCGTGTTTTTAAACAGATTGTCAAGTTTTATTAGTGGCGAACAGTGTTAAGTCCACAGTTTTACACATCGGCTGCTAGATGGTTTTATACCATGTTAAGTCCTATTCCTTCACTTGAAGAAGAAAACTTTCAAATGACTCTTCATGTAAAATTTAGGTTTGGTGACTTAACTCAGTTTACCTCTGAGGCTCTTAAATAGCTTACTATTGCTATTTATATTGCTATTTATATTGCTATAGTGATTTTTCCACCATTCATTTGTTGATACTTCCTCAAGCATAGATTCCCAAAAAATAATGCATTAACAAAAGGACTACCACCCGACTTTATTTTTATAAACATAAAGAAAAATGCTGGGAACTGTTTTCTTTTTATTGTATAATTTAAATGTTGAAATAAATATGAATATTTAAAAAAATCATTTGATTTATTTAAAAAAAATCAATTGATTAAATCAATGTGAGTGTGAGTGTGTTTAAATCACTGCCACCCTGGTTGGAATAGTCAAAAGTAGTCACTGAGGGAATCGATTCTTATGAATCTAATCGGATGATTCGAAATCCGGTTTGGTGCGATTCGAATCTAATTTTTAATTAAATCACTGTTTTGTGTTGATTTTTAGCTTAAGAGATTACTGACATTTAAATAAAAGTCATACAGCACATTCTTATGTTATTTTCTTTAAGTTTAGACTTCAAAAAGTGAAATTTAGAGAGAAACACTTTTTGGAAGGAAAAATCGTGTATTTATTTGAATCGATTCATACGATTGATAAAGGAGAAATAGTTTGAGGTGGTACAGTGGTGGGTAGGCCTATATACAGCCCGTTAAACGGTAACGACAATTACCAGTATATAATTAAGCAATTGTTATTCTGACATTTCCGTTTACCCGCCGCCGCATTCAAATTCATTTAGGCATTTTGGTATTAGGTAAAAGAATTTAGCTTATCATTTTTGTCATTTATTAGCATTTTGTTCTATTGAATTGCAATAGGAGGAGGGTGGGATGTACAATAGGAATTGTGCTAATTTACATATATAGCATGTGTGGAGCTCCACTTTGAATTTGTTTATTGGAGCAAAATACGGGTTTGTTTTGTCAATTGCATAAAAATGCATTTGACACTTTAGAAAAAAAAGACGTTTTGTTGTAGAGGACTCTGTATTTGCAATGCAGAGTCCAACAACAAAAACGTCTTTCTCCGTATAATGCAATATTTTAGCCTTTTTGGGGGCAAAAAGTAAAACAAAAAACAGGCAGTTAGAAATCGGTCAGAACTTCCAGGCTGGACTGGCCCGGCCGGCTGACCGGCGATCGCCGGTCAATTGGGGGCCAAAAGAAAATGGGGACCAAAAATAAATAAATTAAAAAAAATGGGGCCAATACAATTTCATAGCCGGTGGGGCCAACCACTAGCCAGTCCGGCCCTGAGAACTTCAGTTGGCTCCGCCCTTCTTATGACGACAGGCAACTTCTAATTTCACTGGGTATGTAGTCTGACGTCACATGCTCCGCCCTTTTCAACGTCAGACTACATAATCAGTGAAATTAGAAGTTGCCTGTCGTCATAACAAGGGCGGAGCCAACTGAAGTTCTGACCGATTTCTAACTGCCTGTAAACAAAAATGCTTAAATCGCGAACTGACTGACTTTAATACAAAAACTGATCATTTTTAATAAGTGAAAATGTGGCTAATTGGAATTTTAAATTCTTGTGGGCCATAGAATAAAGGGCTGCGAGCCCGTGTGCCATAGTTTGCCGACTCGTGCAGTGTACTATTATGAGTATAAATAAATACATGTCAAGTTTTCACTGGACTTTTTTTTTTCATAACAAATGTTCAACTAAAGAAGAGCAACTTTTGTGACAATCTCGTGTTGAGTGAGTATTTCTAGTCAGGGTGGGTTAGCCGGATCCCTCTCCTCATTCTTATTATGTCAACAAATGAGTGAATGACATGTAGACATACACACTCATAGTATATGTTGTATGTATGTCTGAATATATTATGTCTCCTTCCCATCTCTCTAAGTCTAACCTTATTTTTTTTCTGTTTTGCTTCTGTTGTATTTACATTCGTAATTAAACTACTCAAAATGATCACGCAAAGTGTGTTTAAAGGGGGGTTAGGGGCTTCACCATTAAACGGATGGAAACAAGTCAGAGGGTGGCTGGTGTTTTGTTATTATTATTATTATTATTATTATTATTATTATTATGAATATAATAATTTCTAGAGGAGGAGGAGGAGGAGGAGAGAATACCTGAGGTGCTCCAAAATAGTCAGCCAGTTCCACCACTCATTTGACATTTCGCCTTTGAAATTCAGTTAAATATTTAAATTTTATTAAAAAAGATAATATGGAAGTTTCATTGTTTAAGTTTGTTTTGGCTTCGCATCTGCTCGTGTTGCTCATTAAATGATGGGCGGGGGGCCCCGTGCTTCACGACTAGGCCTAGTTCACACCTTATTACAGTCACCAAAGTAACTTCATGGTAACTTTCATGGTGTGAACCATGTCTAATGCCTCTCTTATTTCATACAAGTAAATTTCAATGCAATACAAATTGCGATTCAATTTGCAATGAGATTTGCAACTACAACTTTTCATTAAACTTTTTTTTATCAAACATGAAACTTGTTTTTGAACTAATTTAACGACTAGTTCAACAACAACAACGAGGAATTGCAACGTGTTTCAGAAGAAGTCACATGGCGTCAAGACAGCATGTTGGTAGCTTCAACAATTATTGTGATGAAATGATGAAACGTAGAAAATATTGGATGCTGCTATTGATAGGCCATGAAATCAAAATGGTTCTCACCACAATCATACTTGTAACTGAATGAAGAACGAAGAAACTACTGTTAGGCCCGGGCGCATATTGAACCCAGCCCAGCCCGTGCCCACGCGTGGGGAAATCTGTAAATTGCGGCGCAGTACTACCATCTATGTTTTACCGATTTCCCCACGCGTGGGCATGGGCTGGGCTGGGTTCAATATGCGCCCGGGCCTCAAAAGGGACACGTCCATACAAACTAGTGAATTGACTTTCAAAATTGTAGACATCATTAGGGTCTTCTTAACAGAAAAGTCATAAAACAGGAAGTTATTATAATTGCACCTTTGATGTCATTTCCTGCGCGCAACCTGATTGGTTGTTTGCTTGAAGATTTAATAGAAAGCTTTGCAAAAGTTGACTTGTTCAACACAACTCCATGAGACTAAGTCTCACACACATTTATTTAAAAGGATGTTTTTAAGTCAAATCACGTCATAATAACTCTTTGAATTGAATATCCGTCATCGCAAGTTTTATCTCGTGTAAGTTTAATGAAATGTTGTTTGAGTGATACAAGTTTAAGAACTGAAGTTGTAAGTTTTATTACATCAAAGTTTTACGAAACATTTTGCAAAGTGGTAACATGGTCATTTGGCTTAAGCTGCGATCACATTTGACAATATTTAAAGCAAGATTGACTACAATGTGTACTTGAATTAATTTCAATTGCCAATGGAATTAATATTCTTGCAAGACTTAAGAGTGGTTTCTTGCAAAACCGTCTTACGGAAAACGCTGATCTTCAGGCTTTTTTTTTTTGCAAGAAACTATACCCAAGATTCACAGGCAGCCATATTTGAGTTATTTCTTCCACACGGAATTTTACGAGAAAAATAGCAGCCAGTGTGATCGCCGCTTCACACTATTTTAATGTAATGTACAAGTAGTGCATGATTTTTGCCTTATGGCTCCTTGATAACGATGATGATGCTGATGATGTAAAACACTCAAATTGGTACTGGCAGTTAAACAGATAGACAGAGGGGAGGGAGGGGGGAAGGGCCCCCCTCTCTGTATTTTTTTTATTATTTTGCAGTGTTTTTTTTTATTTCTTAGCCAGGCATCCCCCCCTTTCCCCTTCCCCCCCCCCACTCTCATCCCTTAAAAAGTGAGTGTGTGATAGACTACGATAGTTCCAGTAATTATGTTAGTCTATGAGTAACACACACACATGTAGTGTAATTTAGAGAGTAGAAGTAGAGAAGAAAAAAAAACTGCAATTGTAGCAAGTTGTATTTCACATTGACACTGTCTGAATACTAAACAGAGAACTAGTGTGCCTATCTAGTATGTTAACATTATGGGGCACACATATGGCACTTT
The DNA here is from genome assembly GCA_036925085.1 of Brachycybe producta. Lineage (NCBI taxonomy): Eukaryota > Metazoa > Arthropoda > Diplopoda > Playtdesmida > Andrognathidae > Brachycybe > Brachycybe producta. Next base: position 41,618 of record JAUPFP010000241.1, read on the forward strand.
GAAAAAGGAGGAGGAGGGGGGGGGGGGGGGGTTCGAGATCATAAGGGGGTGGTGCTCTCCACCCCCTTCTCCTACTACATATACACAACACCAGCAGCTCCCATTTCATACACATCGTTATATAATGCGTATATATATATTTATATCAAAGAGTGAAGCAAAAATGTAATTCGCACTTCTTTTTGCATGGATGCTCCTCCTCCTCCTCCTCGCTCTTTTGTCATCCTCACTTTCTACTTTTTTTGTGTATACCCTCTCTCCCCCCCTCTTCTACTCTCTTTCAAGACGCATAATGTGTATAGCATATATATATATATATATATATATATATATATTTCACATTCAATTTAGTTTACTCTCTACTTGGAATAATGCGTTACAATTTCAATATACTAATAGTGTCGGATGTTAGAAGAACACAATGAAATTGAATTAAGACAAAAGAAGAAAAGAGAAAAAGGTGCTGGTGGTTTTATGCAACTTGAATGAAATGGAGAGAGAGAGAGAGAGTCAGAGAGAGAGAGAGAGAGAGTCAGAGAGAGAGAGAGAGAGAGTCAGAGAGAGAGAGAGAGAGAGTCAGAGAGAGAGAGAGAGAGAGAGAGAGTGTCAGAGAGAGAGAGAGAGTCAGAGAGAGAGAGTCAGAGAGAGAGAGAGTCAGAGAGAGAGAGTCAGAGAGAGAGAGAGTCAGAGAGAGAGAGTCAGAGAGAGAGAGAGTCAGAGAGAGAGAGTCAGAGAGAGAGAGAGTCAGAGAGAGAGAGTGTCAGAGAGAGAGAGAGAGAGAGAGAGTGTCAGAGAGAGTGTCAGAGAGAGAGAGAGAGAGTGTCAGAGAGAGAGAGAGAGAGAGAGAGTGTCAGAGAGAGAGAGTCAGAGAGAGAGAGAGAGAGAGTGTCAGAGAGAGAGAGAGAGAGAGAGAGAGAGAGAGAGAGTGTCAGAGAGAGAGAGAGAGAGAGAGAGAGTGTCAGAGAGAGAGAGTGTCAGAGAGAGAGAGAGAGAGAGTGTCAGAGAGAGAGAGAGAGAGAGTGTCAGAGAGAGAGAGTGTCAGAGAGAGAGAGAGAGAGAGAGAGTGTCAGAGAGAGAGAGAGAGAGAGAGAGAGAGAGAGAGAGAGAGAGAGAGAGAGTGTCAGAGAGAGAGAGAGAGAGAGTGTGTCAGAGAGAGAGAGAGAGAGTGTCAGAGAGAGAGTGTCAGAGAGAGAGAAGAGAGTGTCAGAGAGAGAGAGAGAGTGTCAGAGAGAGAGAAAGTGTCGGAGAGAGAGAGAGAAAGTGTCGGAGAGAGGAGAGAAGATACATTTCTTATGCAGACTTCTTATCTTATGGTAATGGTAGTTCCATAGTGAGAACTTTGGAATGTTCTTAGAATGGCTTTTTTTCGTTCTTTTTCAAAATATGGCCACTAATTAATTTTCTTCTGATGAAATTATAAAAGTAGAGCTTTTTTATATTTGTATACAAAATAAATGGGGGGAAAAACAAGGGATTCAAAAAACTCTTAGCAGACTTTTGTTGAGAGGCAAGTGTAGTCAGTCATTTAGAAGTTGGATGGTTATTCTAGGTTCTCGAGTCATCCAGAAATAAATTTCAAGGTTTTGATTTTCACACACACACACACACTTTCGTGCCAGTGTGTCATTGAACAACATGCAAAAGGTTTTGTTTAAGATACCTAGTTCCGTTTTGAAGTAAAAAAAAACAGGCAGAACCTTTGGGTATCCATCCATCCACACATACATCCCTCCACATTCATCCAAATTTATAAGACTCTTGTGTTTCGGATGGCCCTGAACCAGCAGTCCCTCGGAGACTTCGGAACGTTGTATCTAGAAAGTCTAGCAACTGTATCTGTACATTGACTAGATACTTGTGTTGCGCGACTTTGTATCCAATGCTTTACTCCAAAGAGTAACAAAGGTCTAAATCTGAACAGAACTATTTCTACTTAATTCCTCCCCCCCTCCCACAACCAACCATCAAAAAACTAGTTTTACTTTATTTTCTTCTTTAAAATTGTGATAATGTAGTAGTAGTAGTAGTAGTAGTAGTTCATATAACCCACTTATACACTGTGTGTTGTATACCATTCCCATATTAACTACTTCTTTTGAAGATGTTTTAAACCTTCCTCCTCTCCCCAAACCCACCCTCTTTTTTCTTTCCCTTTTTTCTAAGAATAAGAATTATTCCATCTCATTTGGATGTGGCTCGTGTTTCCCCCTTTTTTTCCCTTTCGTTTTCGTCTTTTTAGTATCTTTCTCTCTCTCTCTCTCCCTCTCTTTTTCTCTAAACCATTTTTCTCTGTTTTCTCTCTCTCTCTCTCTCTCTCTCTATTTTCTAACTCGATAACAAAATGTCTGCAAGAGAAGTTTTTTTTTCTTTTGAATTTGGAAAAAATCAGCAACAGACATAAGACACGCACACGTACGAATATGAGTAGCTCTTATTCTTATTTGGATTCATAATTTAAAGAATTTCTTCTTTTTAAGAAAAAATCTTTGACTGAAAATGTATAAGAAAGGAGAGAGAAAGGGAATTAGAAATAAAATGAAAGGGAGAGAGAGAGATAGGAATTAGAGATAGAATGGAAGGGAGAGAGGAGAGAGAGAGAGGACGGAAAGGAGAGAGAGACAGAGAGGGAATTAGAGATAGACTGAAAGAGAGAGAGAGAGAGAGAGAAACAAGAAAGTTTTAAATTAGTTTGTCATAATGTAAGTAAAAACTAGGCTCATTTGTAAAACTTAGATACACTTTAGAGATAGATAGATGGCGAGAGAGAGAGAGAGAGAACATTAATTTGTTGTGTTTTGAGATATAGAATAATTAGCTGGTATATTTGCTGTCTACATTAATAGATCTTAGTCTGTTGTGTGGTTGAGAGAGAGAGAAATACAAGGAATATGATGATGATGATGATGATGATGAACAGAAGAGAGAGAAAAAAGGAAAGGGGGGGGGGAATGATGTAGTGAGAAAATTGCATTGTGTCCGTTCGTTTCCGGTTGTCCTTCTTTAATTAATTTGAACGTAGACAGATGCCCCTCCCCTTCCCTTTTCTTTCACGAGAGAGAGAGAGAGATAATGAGAGAAACATAGAAGGGAGAGAGAGTGTGTGGGAACGCTGAATGTGCGCATCAAAAAAAGCATTGGTTCGCACTAACAATGTTGTTAGTGATGGAGAGACCTCTACAATAGAGTTATTAGTGATTGCCGTCTTACAGGCGTAATTTACATTTGGTTTGCAAATATTTGAAAGAGGATTTATCCAGCGGTCATATCATCATCATCATAATTGGAATAGAATGGAATTAAGCTGGTTTTAAAGTGTAACAAAAACTCTTTATTAATCTATCTTTCAGGCGCAAGAAAGTTGAAAGTGGTTTTAAAAAACTAGAAGGGTAGCTCAGTCACTTAATTAAGGACCATTTTCCAATCTGATATCTTTCAAAATGAACTTTTTATCTAACTTTGCAGATTGATTTTTTTATTAAAGTTTAAAAAAATGGCAATTTTCCGGATTATCGGTAATCTGAACGATTCTATTGTATTGGCTACTTTAGTATTAAATCAGTTTGGTTTGGCCTTTTTTTTAGAAGAAGATTTGTATTTTCTTCTTGTGATTTTTCTCAAGTGCCAACGTCAGCTATCGTTGTTGTCATGGTTACCATTTGTCGGTAACGGCTTGCACCCAACAATGCAGAAAGTGCAAGCGACCGTTTGCCACTTTTGAACTAAAAAAAGGGGGATAAAGTGAGGGTGTGGAAGGGGGGGGGGGTAGAACATTAAGGGTGGCAAATGGTAATGGTGGAGTGGTGGTCCCATTCCAATGAAATCCCATTTCTACTTGTCCATTTTGGAGAATGGAAGAAGAAAGTGGAATTGGGGAGGGGGCGGATTCAGTATCAAAAGTTAAAACGATTCCAGTTCAACGTTTTCGTTTTCTTCTTCTTACTCTCTCTCCCCCCCCCTTATTTCCTACTCTCCTGAAAGTGAAATATATCTTAAAAGTACTGAGAAAATGTGTTATTTTCCCACCTCTCTTTTATAGCAAATGTTTATTTAGGTGAACCAGTTGGGTCTTATTTGATTTCACCAGGTTTGGGACAAAAAAAGGGGAAGTGAACTGGGGGAGGGAGGGGCTTGTAATGAAATAGCTATACGTTTCAAGCCCCTTATTATTATTGAATAGGCTTTTTCATTCGGATGTTGGAAAACTCAAGTGGAAAAATCAGGCATTCTATTGAATCACTAGTGAATGTAGAGAGATCGGTTTCAAATCAAATTAATTAATTATCTCTTAGACCTAATATTATGAAAGACGCGTGTTTGCAAACAGCAATGGGCAATTTTATTAGGCATTCTGCACATTGCCTAAAATGAATGCAACGCAATTGTGCAAATTAACTGATTTTTTTATTTTTGGCTGTAAGGTTATAGGTATAATACGTGTTTCCGTTTTGTACCGGAAGCGATTTGTTAACGTTTGTGGCAAAGTACCTTTAAAATGGTGGTTTTTTTATGTTGATATCTTTCAAAATAAACTTTTTATAGACAAAAAATTTAAAAAAAATATCGTCTACTTAAAAGTTGCATCTTTTTCAAACTAACAAACATGTAAAAAGCTTACTTTGAAAGACATAAGGTGGCTGAATAGATATTTGTTTTGACCTTCTTCACAGATGGCGCCACTGTAGTTGCTATTATTATGTTCTATAACGAGATCTCTTCCTTCAAACCTCGGTTTTTGAGAAAATTAATATTTTTAAAAATCAAACGTGTTTCGGGAAAAACATTACGAAAAAAAAAAATTTAAAAGTATTTTAGAAAACTAGAATAGTTGGTGATAATGCTAGAAGTTTTTTCATGAATTGAATAAACTTTTAAATGACAGTTTGAAAAAAAAGGCGAAAATAGTTTTTCAAACTGAAAAAAAAATATTTCCACGAAATAACTTGTAGCCATAATCTTTAACGATTCTAGTTTTTAAAACAATTTGAATTTTTTTTTTGTAATGTTGTTTTTAAGACGTTTTTGCGTCGATCAGAGAGAGAGAGAGAGAGAGAGAGAGAGAGAGAGAGAGAGTGACAAAAGCAAAAATAAATGTATATATATTATATTGAGCCACCTTAAGACACATGGACCTAACCCAAACAGGAGGAGGAGCACTTTGAAGGTCCTATTGTATGGAATAAGAGTGAGTGGTCAGTCGGTAGTGGTCAGTCAGTGGTGGTCATCCATCCATCTGTGTTTGTTTATCGATGCGTGACTATCTTACATTCTTTGGTCACAGAATTGGTTTGTGTTTTCGAAAGAAAAACTTTTTAATGGTTTTTTTCCACCAATTTCAAGTTGGACTTATTATCAGCATGTGTATTTTTCAATTTGAAACATCGCTTAGATTTTTGTTTAAAGAGGGGGGTGGGTGAGATGGTAAAAAGGGAGATAATTTTACAAATCACCATATGAACTGCCCATGCTATAAAATATACATAAATATGAAAATATTTTATGAATTATCTATCATAGTAAAAATGGGGAGGAAGAGATATATCGATATGCCACCCCCCTCGGCCCCCTTATAATAATGGATAGATACAGGGTGCCCCCATAAGATAGAAACAACGTGTAAAATGTGACAACTTGTAACAGTCACGAAAGCTAATTACAAAATATTATTATTATGACAAATAATGTCATATGACTGATATTGACTGGTTTACAGAGAAAGTCATAAAATTGTGACATTCATAATTTATGATGTCACTGCTTGTTTATGATTGTCATAATACGCTAGTCAGTGACAATCATATGACAATATTTATAATATTATTTTGTAATTTGCTTTTGTGATTGTTACAAAATTGTGATTTAGGTATAACAATTTACCATCATAGGACAGTCTTATTACCTTTCTCTAATAAAGCCTCCGAATAATATGTCATAAAATAATCGCACACAAGCAGTGACATCATGAGGTCACAATTTTATGACTTTTTTTCTGTTCTGAGTCTAAACCATTTCATCTTTGTGATAAGTGCTTATAACTGATCAGTGATCACACTTGTGCGGAACCAACTGGTTCAGGAAGGAACTTCAGAAACTTATTCATCCTAGTTGTATATCTGTTACTGTCAATCTGCAGATTGCCTAGGCAATCTGCAGATTGACTAATTCCACAGATTGACAGTAACATATCCAAAAAAAGTTGGTAGTGGATTACGTTCTCTGAAAATTAACAATTCTATACTATTAAATATGGCTAAGTTTGGAATAAATTCCATTTCAGTTGCATTTTACAGACATTGTTTCTGTCTTATGCATTAATGCGCAATGTGTGATTAATGCTGTACAAACAAGGACAAAAACCTTGATGCACGTCGGAATTTATATAAATTTAAATAAATGAACCACTTTTTTTTCTCAAGGTCAACTATATGTTGCACACTCCCCATCCAAGAACCCCATTGATATTAAATTGGAGAGGGGGAAAAAGGTTGGAAAGTGTAGAGGGAGGAGAGAGAAACGTGTAGGGGGAAAAAGTGGGAGGGGGTGACTGAAATTGAAATGAAAGGAGTAAAAAGGAACAAACGACGCGCATGCGCACACCAGAGAAAATGAAAAACTCATTTTCTCTCAAATATAAAAAAGGGGAGGGGATAATAGTAGCAAAATTAAACTAGAATTTATCACAGGCAATTGTGCCCAGCATTAGAATTTTTTTTGCTCCGCCCTTTTATGAACATCATCAATTTCTAATTGAGTTTGTTACTTGGTCTGACGTCATAAAAGGGCGGAGGAAAAGAAATTCTAATGCTGGGCACAATTGCCTGTGAATTTTGCTCCCGTCATTTATAACGGGTTACCCCACTAGTAATATAATAAAGAAGTTAATAATTATTGAAACGGAACAAGGATTTTATGGGGACACCCTGTATATATGTACATGTATATATACTGTGAGTAAATATTCGTTTAGTCATAAAATTCACTATAGGATCGCTCCCCCCCCCCCCCTCTCCTCCTCCTATATGTTACATATTATTAGGGTGGACACTGATATTTTAGGTGGAAATTTACAAATAATAATGATATTACATATGCATGTGTATATGTAATATACTAATATTATTTAAGTAGTACTTGATTAAGGGGGTCGTTATGTATTTGACCTTTTTTAATGTGGAAGAGGGGGGGACTTCAACGTGGTTTAAAACAAAGTGGGGTTATAGGGATTCTAAATAAATAAATACATCCTTTTTTACATCATAAAAGTTAACTTTCAAAAGTTAAAAAAAAAAGATAACCACAGTTAATTGTCTAGTGGAAGCAAAGTCTCGTTAAATTAATCATTAATTAAATTTGATAAAAAATATGGAATTAATTTAACTGCATTTTGGTACTACATAGTTAAAACATAATTAATGCGTGGTTAAAATAATTACTATCCTATTGATAATAAGAATGACGTCACTCAATGAAACCGATATTTGTCTTATCGATTTAAATATTTGGATCGATCCACATATCGGTTCTTTTATGCGAAAATTGCGTATTGCAGGCACCACAGGTGGGGTGTCCTGTAAAGTTATCCCTATGAGAGTTTTAATTTTCAACAATCAGCGCCATCTATGTTGTGCGCGCGGCCCCTTATTAAGTTAGAAATCAACACAAAATAGAAATAAAAACACACTGATTTTTGATTCGAAATTTGAATCATCCGATTGGACAACAAAAACGACGAACAATAAAATAAACACTCAGAATGTTGTGATCTCTTTTATGATTCGTTAAGTTCAATAAAAGGTCATAAGTTGAAGCTTACTATATATACATTTTTTAGGGAATCGGCTGCTCTTCCTGCAAAAGAAATTGTGTTCCTTAATATAAAGAAGCAAACAAATGTAGCTTAAAGAAGTGTAGGTTACGCTTAGGAATCTTAAGAAAAAACATATTTTCTTCTTATTTTTCTGCTAAAAAATCAAAAATCAAATGAAAAACAAAAAAAGAAGAAATGTCATATTTTAGATTTTGTTTTTGAAACCGAAAAACAATAGTATGTGGCGCCCCCATCCCTCTCTCGCCATGTTTTATTTTAAAAGTGAAAACCATGTTGAACATTTTAGAACTATTCGAGAAGGGTACCACCCACCCACCCCTTCAAAGGGCCCACTGTGTATTTATTACTTACAGTAAAATATCGATTAGCCAGACGTAAAATTACGGGTAATCCGGACCGGCTTTTATCATATACAGTAAATGTATTTTTTTAGTTTATCCACTGTTTTTTGACTTCCGATTATAATGAACGAGAGAATTAAAGCTAAAAAAAATGGGGATTTTCCGGATTCTTATATACTGAAGATATTCTAGACCAGATTCGGCCATGTTTAGTCCGGATAATCGAGATTTTACTATTATGGGTTGAAAAAAGAAATGGAAGTGTAAGAAGCTAGCCCTGAAAAAAGGGCGGTATTCTGTTGCACAGTAGTCTCTCGATTATCCGGATCTCAGTAATCCGGACAGCTTTATCCTAATATAAATGTATATTTTAGTGTGTTTGACTTTCCCGATAGTGTAGAGAGAATTAAAAGTTAAAAATAAAAAAAATATACGGCGATTTCCGGATTACCCGGACTTTCGATTATCTGGACCGGGCCCGGTTCTATTTAGTTCGGATAATCGAGATTCTACTATATATTCATTTTCAGATGTGTAGAAGAAACAAGAAGGAAGACATTTTGAAATTCTTTATCTTAATAGGTGCTACAAAAAGTTAATTAAAACAACTGAAAATGAGATGAAAACAAACTAAAAAAAAACCCATTCCGTCGTTATAGGAACAAGTTAAACAAAGATTAAATTTGAAAGTCTGAAACGAAAAAAAAAAAATGTAATCTATATGATAACATCTTAAGTTTAAGAAATCAAGAGAAAAAGTGAATAATAAACAATCGGATTTGAATTAAAGTTATAACAGAGACAGGCGAGCCGGTCTCATCGTTTCAGTGTCAGTGACAGGCATTTAGAAATCGGGACGAACACAAGTTGGCTCCGCTTTTTTTATGACGACCGGAAACTTCTAATTGGTTGGTTGTGTAGTCTGACGTCACATGCTCCGCCCTTTTCAACGTCGAACCACACAACAAACCAATTAAAGTTTCCGGTCGTCATAAAAAGGGCGGAGCCAACTTGTGTTCTCCCCGATTTCTAAATGCCTGTGTGTCAGTGAGGCCACCGCACTTCCACACTTTTTAAACGACAAAGGTCTAAATTCAAGAAGAAAATTAGCATTTTCAGTTCTGCATTTCAATTTAAACCATTTTAAAGAATGAAAGTCTAACGTGCAGAATATAAATCACGTTCTTAATAAGGTGGTTTTTAAAGTGTAAACGGGGCTCTCGAACTCTTTTTAATTTATTCTGTCTTTCAAGTGCAACAAGAGGAAGAGAAACTAGAAAGAGGATTTTCATGTTAATATCTTTCAAAATAAACTTTTCAGTTTTCACTTGTCTATAAAGAAAAGTTTATTTTGAAAGATACCAATTAGAAAATACCCCCTGGAAGAGTGATTGAGCAACTTATCCTTCTAGTTTCGAAAATATTTTCAAGATTCATTTCATTCTTTAGTTACTGTTCGTAATTCTGTTCGTATTTCTCAGCCTGGGTTATTTTGCCTATGGTATTTGAGGGTGGGGGGGGGGGGGGTAACCTCTGTTGAAAAGAAGAGGGTTCAAGTGCTAAGTTTTAATTCTTGAATTTCAGCCTAACATCCATTTAAGTAAATGAGACACAAAAAGCTAAAAGAAAATAAGGAAGAAAAAGGAGAGAAAGAAAGAAAGAAAGAAATAGCAGAATCCATTTTTATGGAGATTTTCTAAACAAATTGCCAAAATATAAGACACAAACGGATAGGAAAAAAGGACCGAAAAACACATAACATTGGACATAGTGAAAAGAAGGGAAAATGATAAAACAAAAACAGCAGCAGTAAAAGCGAGGAGAGGGTGTTGTGTTTCCATTTGGGAGGAAACAAGAAGAAGAAGAAAACACATTCAAAATAAACGATTTCGACAAACAACAATAGCAACAAAAAAAAGCCTTTAGATATTCTAGTATATAGTAGCCTCAATCACTAGAGTGGAAAAGACAACTACTGTCCTTCTTCTCCCTTTTTATTACAGTATGTCCACAAAAAAATACAATGCAGATGTAAATCGTTTAAAATGAAATATTCACATTCAGTTCATTGTTAAAAAATACAAAGAATTAAAGAAATCTGTAAAAAAATTATAAAATTTATTCAAATTTAAAAATTGAAGTATTTTAAATTGTAAATTATTTTTGTTTTCTGATGGGGAAACCATTTTTTTGTTTTTAATTTTGAACTTTTTTTAAAAATTTACTAACTTTTTTAATTCTCTACCGAATTACATTACCGGTATGATAGTTAGTTAACTACTACTACTACTACTTCTATTGTTTCTAAGATTAACAACAGAAAATTATAGGCCTTCTTTTGGTCAGAACCCGTAACTAAGGCGAGGTGACACCTGCCGCCAGGCGGCGTAGGTTACGGGCGTAGAATGATAACAGGAATATTTTATTCTTGATTTGGGCGCAAAATTAGCTAGTAATGGCTCTGACTTTTGCAATAGACTTGAGGTGGCTGTTTTATTTTGAGGCCATACTGTATATACTTATACAAGGTCCAAAAAAAAAGAGACATTAAGATTGCATTTTGGACCCTCCTCCTCCTCCTCCTTTGTAAAAAAAAGCAACACAAAAGTTCTTTCTCGAAAGATGAAAACCAATAAAGAATGTGTGTCCACCATCTTATTATGGATGTGTCCACTTCTTGTCATCTCTATTGTCGAAAATAAAGAGAACAACATTGA
>JAUPFP010000242.1:0-57414 GCA_036925085.1 Brachycybe producta
AGTTGAAATTGAAGTTGAAATTGAAGTTGAAATTGAAGTTGAAATTGACATTGAAATTGAAGTTGAAATTGAAGTTGAAATTGAAGTTGAAATTGAAGTTGAAATTGAAGTTGAAATTGAAGTTAAAATTGAAGTTGAAATTGAAGTTGAAATTGAAGTTGAATTTTGAAGTTGAAATTGAAGTTGAAATTGAAGTTTGAATTTGAAGTTGAAATTGAAGTTGAGAATTGAGAGTTGAAATTGAAGTTGAAATTGAAGTTGAAATTGAAGTTGAAATTGAAGTTGAAATTGAAGTTGAAATTGAAGTTGAAATTGAAGTTGAAATTGAAGTTGAAATTGAAGTTGAAATTGAAGTTGAAATTGAAGTTGAAATTGAAGTTGAAATTGAAATTGAAATTGAAGTTAAAATTGAAGTTGAAATTGAAGTTGAATTTGAAGTTGAAATTGAAGTTGAAATTGAAGTTTGAAATTGAAGTTGAAATTGAAGTTGAAATTGAAGTTGAAATTGCAGTTGCAATTGAAGTTGAATATTGAAGTTGAAATTGAAGTTGAAATTAAAGTTGAAATTGAAGTTGAAACTGAGAGTTGAAATTTGAAGTTGAAATTGAAGTTGAAACTGAAGTTGAAATTGGAAGTTGAAATTGAAGTTGAAATTGAAGTTGAAATTGGAGTTGAAATTGAAGTTAAAATTGAAGTTGAAATTGAAATAGAGTTGAAATTCAAGTTGAAATTCAAGTTAAATTTGAAGTTGAAATTGAAGTTTGAAATTGACTTTGAAATTGAAGTTGAAATTGAAGTTGAAATTGAAGTTGAAAATTGAAGTTGAAATTGAAGTTGAAATTGAAGTTGAAATTGACATTGAAATTGAAGTTGAAATTGAAGTTGCAATTGAAGTTGAAATTGAAGTTGAAATTGAAGTTGAAAATTAAAGTTGAAATTGAAGTTGAAACTGAAGTTGAAATTGAAGTTGAAAATTGAAGTTGAAATTGAAGTTGAAATTGAAGTTGAAATTGAAGTTGAAATTGAAGTTGAAATTGAAGTTGAAATTGAAGTTGAAATTGAAATTGAAATTGAAGTTAAAATTGAAGTTGAAATTGAAGTTGAATTTGAAGTTGAAATTGGAAGTTGAAATTGAAGTTGAAATTGAAGTTGAAATTGAAGTTGAAATTGAAGTTGAAATTGAAGTTGCAATTGAAGTTGAAATTGAAGTTGAAATTGAAGTTGAAATTAAAGTTGAAATTGAAGTTGAAACTGAAGTTGAAATTGAAGTTGAAATTGAAGTTGAAATTGAAGTTGAAATTGAAGTTGAAATTGGAGTTGAAATTGAAGTGTGAAATTGAAGTTGAAATTGGAAGTTGAAATTGAAATTGAAATTGAACTTGAAGTTGAAATTGAAGTTGAAGTTGAAGTTGAATTTAAGTTGAAGTTCAAGTTAAGTTTGAATATTGAAGTTGAAGTTGTAATTGAAGTTGAAATTGAAGTTGAAATTGAAGTTGAAATTGAAGTTGAAATTGAAGTTGAAATTGAAGTTGAAATTGAAGTTGAAATTGAAGTTAAATTGAAGTTGAAATTGAAGTTGAAATTGAAGTTGAAATTGAAGTTAAAAATTAGAGTTGAAATTGAAGTTGAAATTGAAGTTGAAAATTGAAGTTGAAATTGAAGTTAAAATTGAAGTTGAAAATTGAAGTTGAAATTGAAGTTAAAATTGAAGTTGAATTTGAAGTTGAAGTTGAAGTTGAAGTTGAATTTTGAAGTTGAATTTGAAGTTGAACTTGAAAGTGAAGTTGAAGTTGAAGTTGAAATTAAGTTGAAAGTTCAAGTTAAAATTGAAATTGAAATTGAAGTTGAAACTGAAGTTGCAATTGAAGTTGAAATTGAAGTTGAAATTGGAAGTTGAAATTGAAGTTGAAATAAAGTTGAAATTGAAGTTGAAACTGAAGTTGAAATTGAAGTTGAAATTGAAGTTGAAATTTGAAGTTGAAATTAGAGTTGAAATTGAAGTTGAAATGAAGTTGAAATTGAAAGTTGAAATTGAAATTGAAATTGAACTTGAAGTTGAAATTGAAGTTGAAATTGAAGTTGAAATTGAAGTTGATCTTAAAGTTGAAGTTGATGTTGAGGTTGAAGTTGTTGTTGAAGTTGAAGTTGAAGATTGAAGTTTGAAGTTGAAGCTGAAAATTGAAAATGAAATTGAAATTGAATTTGAAGTTGAGGTTGAAGTTGTACTTGAAGTTGAAGATGATGTTGATGTTAAAGTTGAAATTGAAGTTGAAACTGAAGTTGAAATTGAAGTTGAAATTGAAGTTGAAATTGAAGTTGAAATTAAAGTTGAAATTGAAGTTGAAACTGAAGTTGAAAATTGAAGTTGAAATTGAAGTTGAAATTGAAGTTGAAATTGGAGTTGAAATTGAAGTTAAAATTGAAGTTGAAATTGAAATTGAAGTTGAAAATTCAAGTTGAAATTCAAGTTAAATTTGAAGTTGAAATTGAAGTTTGAAATTGACTTTGAAATTGAAGTTGAAATTGAAGTTGAAATTGAAGTTGAAATTGAAGTTGAAATTGAAGTTGAAATTGAAGTTGAAATTGACATTGAAATTGAAGTTGAAATTGAAGTTGAATTGAAGTTGAAATTGAAGTTGAAATTGAAGTTGAAATTGAAGTTAAAATTGAAGTTGAAATTGAAGTTGAAATTGAAGTTGAATTTTGAAGTTGAAATTGAAGTTGAAATTGAGTTGAATTTGAAGTTGAAATTGAAGTTGAAATTGAATTGAAATTGAAGTTGAAATTGAAGTTGAAATTGAAGTTGAAATTGAAGTTGAAATTGAAGTTGAAATTGAAGTTGAAATTGAAGTTGAAATTGAAGTTGAAATTGAAGTTGAAATTGAAGTTGAAATTGAAGTTGAAATTGAAGTTGAATTGAAATTGAAATTGAACTTAAAATTGAAGTTGAAATTGAATGTTGAATTTGAAGTTGAAATTGAAGTTGAAATTGAAGTTGAAATTGAAAGTTGAAATTGAAGTTTGAAATTGAAGTTGAAATTGCAGTTGCAATTGAAGTTGAAATTGAAGTTGAAATTGAAGTTGAAATTAAAGTTGAAATTGAAGTTGAAACTGAAGTTGAAATTGAAGTTGAAATTGAAGTTGAAACTGAAGTTGAAATTGAAGTTGAAATTGAAGTTGAAATTGAAGTTGAAAATGGAGTTGAAATTGATGTTAAAATTGAAGTTGAAATTGAAATTGAAGTTGAAATTCAAGTTGAAATTCAAGTTAAATTTGAAGTTGAAATTGAAGTTGAAATTGACTTTGAAATTGAAGTTGAAATTGAAGTTGAAATTGAAGTTGAAATTGAAGTTGAAATTGAAGTTAAATTGAAGTTGAAATTGACATTGAAATTGAAGTTGAAATTGAATTTGAAATTGAAGTTGAAATTGAAGTTGAAATTGAAGTTGAAATTGAAGTTAAAATTGAAGTTGAAATTGAAGTTGAAATTGAAGTTGAATTTGAAGTTGAAATTGAAGTTGAAATTGAAGTTGAATTTGAAGTTGAAATTGTAAGTTGAAATTGAAGTTGAAATTGAAGTTGAAATTGAAGTTGAAATTGAAGTTGAAATTGAAGTTGAAATTGAAGTTGAAATTGAAGTTGAAATTGAAGTTGAAATTGAAGTTGAAATAGAAGTTGACATTGAAAGTTGAAATTGAAGTTGAAATTGAAGTTTGAAAATTGAAATTGAAATTGAAGTTAAAATTGAAGTTGAAATTGAAGTTTGAATTTGAAGTTGAAATTGAAGTTGAAATTGAAGTTGAAATTGAAGTTGAAATTGAAGTTGAAATTGAAGTTGAAATTGCAGTTGCAATTTGAAGTTGAAATTGAAGTTGAATATTGAAGTTGAAATTAAAGTTGAAATTGAAGTTGAAACTTGAAGTTGAAATTGAAGTTGAAATTGAAGTTGAAATTGAATTGAAATTGAAGTTGAAATTGGAGTTGAAATTGAAGTTGAAATTGAAGTTGAAATTGTAAGGTTGAAATTGAAATTGAAATTGAACTTGAAGTTGAAATTGAAGTTGAAGTTGAAGTTGAATTTAAGTTGAAGTTCAAGTTAAGTTTGAATATTGAAGTTGAAGTTGTAATTGAAGTTGAAATTCAAGTTAAAATTGAAATTGAAATTGAAGTTGAAATTGAAGTTGAAATTGAAGTTGAAATTGAAGTTGAAATTTGAAGTTGAAATTGAAGTTGAAATTGAAGGTTGAAATTGAAGTTGAAATGAAGTTGAAATTGAAGTTGAAATTGAAGTTGAAATTGGAGTTGAAATATCTAATCAAGTCCTGAATCCCAATCCTAATCCAATCCTAAACCTAATCCTAAATTGAAGTTGAAATTGAAGTTCCTAATCCCAAGTCTCTAATCCCAAGTCCTAACCCCAATCTAAGTCCAAATCTAAGCCTAATCCTAATCCTAATCCTAATCCCAATCCCTAGTCCTAATCCTAATCCTAATCCCAACCTAATCCTAACCCTAACCCCTAATCCCAATTCCCAATCCTAAGCCCAATCCTAATCCCAAGTCCTAATCCAATCCTAATCCCAATCCTAATCCCAACCCTAATCCCAATCCTAATCCCCATCCTAACCCCAATCCCAATTCCCAATCCTAATCCCTAAATCCTAATCCCAATTCCTAATCCCAATTCCTAATCCCAATCCTAATCCCAACCCTAATCCCAATCCTAATCCCCATCCTAATCCCAATCCTAATCCCAATCCTAATCCCAATCCTAATCCCAATCCCTAATCCCATCCTAATCCCAATCCTAATCCCAATCCTAATCCCAATCCTAATCCCTAATCCTAATCCCATTCTAATCCCAATTCCTAATTCCCAAGCCTAATCCCAATTCCTAATCCCAATCCCAATCCCAATCCCAATCCTAATCCCAATCCTAATCCTAATCCTAATCCAAACCTAATGCCTAACCCTAACCTAAATCCACAATCCTAATCCTAATACCAATCCTAATCCCAACCCTAACCCCAATCCCAATCCCAATCCTAATCCCAATCCTAATCCCAATCCTAATCCCAATCCTTAATCCCAATCCTAATCCCAATCCTAATCCCAATCCTAATCCCAATCCTAATCCCAATCCTAATCCCAATCCTAATCCCAATCCTAATCCCAATTCTAATCCCAATCCTAATCCCAATCCTAATCCCAAGTCCTAATCCCAATCCTAACCCTAATCCTAATCCCAATCCTAATCCCAATCCTAATCCCAATCCTAATCCCAATCCTAACCCCAATCCTAATCCAAATTCCTAATCCTAATCCTAATTCCAAATCCTAATCCCAATCCCTATCCTAATCCTAATCCTAATCCCAACCTAATCCTAACCCTAACCCCAATCCCAATCCCAATCCTAATCCCAATCCTAATCCCAATCCTAATCCCAATCCTAATCCCAATCCTAATCCCAACCCTAATCCCAATCCTAATCCCCCATCCTAACCCCAATCCCAATCCCAATCCGAATCC
Source organism: Brachycybe producta (assembly GCA_036925085.1). Classification (NCBI taxonomy): domain Eukaryota; kingdom Metazoa; phylum Arthropoda; class Diplopoda; order Playtdesmida; family Andrognathidae; genus Brachycybe; species Brachycybe producta. The sequence goes on from JAUPFP010000242.1 coordinate 5,531, forward strand.
CAATCCTAATCCCAATGCCTAATCCCAATCCTATATCCCAATCCTAATCCCAACCCTAATCCCAATCCTAATCCCCATCCTAATCCCAATCCTAATCCCAATCCTAATCCCAATCCTAATCCCAATTCCTATCCCAATCTAATCCCAATCCTAATCCCAATCCTAATCCCAATACCTAATCCCAATCCCAATCCCAATCCCAATCCTAATCCCAATTCCTAATCCTAATCCTAATCCAAACCTAATCCTAACCCTAACCTAAATCCACAATCCTAATCCTAATACCAATCCTAAGTCCCAACCCTAACCCCAATCCCAATCCCAATCCTAATCCCAATCCTAATCCCAATCCTAATCCCAATCCTAATCCCAATCCTAATCCCAATCCTAATCCCAATCCTAATCCCAAGTCCTAATCCCAATCCTAATCCCAATCCTAATCCCAATCCTAATCCCAATTCTAATCCCAATCCTAATCCCAATCCTAATCCCAATCCTAATCCCAATCCTAACCCTAATCCTAATCCCAATCCTAATCCCAATCCTAATCCCAATCCTAATCCCAATCCTAACCCCAATCCTAATCCAATTCCTAATCCTAATCCTAATCCAAATCCTAATCCCAATCCCTATCCTAATCCTAATCCTAATCCCAACCTAATCCGAACCCTAACCCCAATCCCAATCCCAATCCTAATCCCAATCCTAATCCCAATCCTAATCCCAATCCTAATCCCAATCCTAATCCCAACCCGAATCCCAATCCTAATCCCCCATCCTAATCCCAATCCTAATCCCAATCCTAATCCCAATCCTAATCCCAATGCCTAATCCCAATCCTAATCCCAATCCTAATCCCAATCCTAATCCCAATCCTAATCCCAATCCTAATCCCAATCCTAATCCCAATCCCAATCCTCAATCCTAACCCCAATCCTAATCCCAATCCTAATCCAAATCCTAATCCCAATCCTAATCCCAATCCTAATCCCAATCCTAATCCCAATCCTAATCCCAATCCTAATCCCAATCCTAATCCCAATCCTAACCCCAATCCTAATCCCAATCCTAATCCCAACCCTAATCCCAATCCTAATCCCCATCCTAATCCCAATCCTAATCCCAATCCTAATCCCAATCCTAATCCCAATCCTAATCCCAATTCTAATCCCAATCCTAATCCCAATCCTGAACCCCAATCCTAATCCAAATCCTAATCCTAATCCTAATCCAAATCCTAATCCAAATCCTAATCCCAATCCCTATCCTAATCCTAATCCTAATCCCAACCTAATCCTAACCCTAACCCCAATCCCAATCCCAATCCTAATCCCCATCCTAATTCCCAATCCTAATCCCAATTCTAATCCCAATCCTAATCCCAATCCTAACCCCAATCCTAATCCCAATCCTAATCCCAATCCTAATCCCAATCCTAATCCCAATCCTAACCCCAATCCTAATCCAAATTCCTAATCCAAATCCTAATTCCAAATCCTAATCCAAATCCTAATCCCAATCCCTATCCTAATCCTAATCCTAATCCCAATCCTAATCCTAACCCTAACCCCAATCCCAATCCCAATCCTAATCCCAATCCTAATCCCAACTCTAATCCCAATCCTAATCCCAATCCTAATCCCAATCCCTAATCCCAATCCCAATCCCAATCCCAATCCTAATCCCAATCCTAATCCCAATCCTAATCCCAATCCTAATCCCAATCCTAATCCCAACCCTAATCCCCAATCCTAATCCCCATCCTAATCCCAATCCTAATCCCAATCCTAATCCCAATCCTAATCCCAATCCTAATCCCAATTCTAATCCCAATCCTAATCCCAATCCTAATCCCAATTCCTAATCCCAATCCCAATCCCAATCCCAATCCTAATCCCAATCCTAATCCTTAATCCTAATCCAAACCTAATCCTAACCCTAACCTAAATCCACAATCCTAATCCTAATACCAATCCTAATCCCAATCCTAATCCCAATCCTAATCCCAATCCTAATCCCAATCCTAATCCCAATCCTAATCCCAATCCTAATCCCAATCCTAATCCCAATCCTAATCCCAATCCTAATCCCAATCCTAACCCCAACTCTAATCCCAATCCTAATCCCAATCCTAATCCCAATCCTAATCCCAATCCTAACCCCAATCCTAATCCCAATTCCTAATCCCAATCCTAATCCCAATCCTAATCCCAAATCCTAACCCCAATCCTAATCCAAATCCTAATCCAAATCCTAATCCAAATCCTAATCCAAATCCTAATCCCAATCCCTATCCTAATCCTAATCCTAATCCCAACCTAATCCTAACCCTAACCCCAATCCCAATCCCAATCCTAATCCCAATCCTAATCCCAATCCTAATCCCAATCCTAATCCCAATCCTAAGTCCCAACCCTAATCCCAATCCTAATCCCCATCCTAATCCCAATCCTAATCCCAATCCTAATCCCAATCCTAATCCCAACTCTAATCCCAATCCTAATCCCAATCCTAATCCCAATCCCTAATCCCAATCCCAATCCCAATCCCAATCCTAATCCCAATCCTAATCCCAATCCTAATCCCAATCCTAATCACAACCCCTAATCCTAATCATAATCTTAATCCTAATAATAATCCTAATCCTAATCCTCATCCTAATCCTAATCCTCATCCCAATCCCCATCCCAATCCCAATCCAAATCCTAATCTTAATCCTAATACCAATCCTAATCCTCATCATAATCATAACCCTAATCCCAATCCTAATCCCCATCCTAATCCCAATCCTAATCCCAATTCCTAATCCCAATCCTAATCCCAACCCTAATCCCAATCCTAATCCCCATCCTAATCCCAATCCTAATCCCAATCCTAATCCCAATCCTAATCCCAATTCTAATCCCAATCCTAACCCCAATCCTAATCCCAATCCCAATCCTAATCCCAACCCTAATCCCAACCCTAACCCCAATCCTAATCCCAATCCTAATCCCAATCCAAATCCCAATCCTAATCCCAATCCTAATCCCAATCCTAATCCCAATCCTAATCCCAATCCTATCCCCCCCCTCCTCCCTCCTCCCAATCCTAATCCCAATCCTATATCCCAATGCCCAATCCCAATCCTAATCCCAATCCTAATCCCAATCCTAATCCCAATCCTAATCCCAATCCTAATCCCAATCCTAACCCCAATCCTAATCCCAATCCTAATCCCAATCCTAATCCAAATCCTAGATCCCAATCCTAATCCCAATCCTAATCCAAATCCTAATCCCAATCCTAATCCCAATCCTAATCCCAATCCTAATCCCAATCCTAATCCCAATCCTAATCCCAATCCTAATCCCAATCCTAATCCCAATCCTAATCCCAATCCTAATCCCAATCCTAATCCCAATCCTAATCCCAATCCTAATCCCAATCCTAATCCCAATCCTAATCCCAATCCCAATCCCAATCCTAACCCCAATCCTAATCCCAATGCCTAATCCAAATCCTAATCCCAATCCTAATCCCAATCCTAATCCCAATCCTAATCCCAATCCTAATCCCAATCCTAATCCCAATCCTAAACCCAATCCGTAATCCCAATCCGTAATCCCAATCCTAATCCCAATCCTAATCCCAACCCTAATCCCAATCCTAATCCCCATCCTAATCCCAATCCTAATCCCAATCCTAATCCCAATCCTAATCCCAATCCTAATCCCAATCCTAATCCCAATTCTAATCCCAATCCTAATCCCAATCCTAATCCCAATTCCTAATCCCAATCCCAATCCCAATCCCAATCCTAATCCCAATCCTAATCCTAATCCTAATCCAAAGCCTAATCCTAACCCTAACCTAAATCCACAATCCTAATCCTAATACCAATCCTAATCCCAATCCTAATCCCAACCCTAACCCCAATCCCAATCCCAATCCTAATCCCAAATCCTAATCCCAATCCTAATCCCAATCCTAATCCCAAGTCCTATCCCAATCCTAATCCCAATCCTAATCCCAATCCTAATCCCAATCCTAATCCCAATCCTAATCCCAATTCTAATCCCAATCCTAATCCCAATCCTAATCCCAATCCTAATCCCAATCCTAAACCCAATCCTAATCCCAATCCTATCCAATCCCTATCCTAATCCCAATCCTATCCTAAGCCTAATCCTATCCCAACCTATCCTAACCCTAACCCCAATCCCAATCCCAATCCTAATCCCAATCCTAATCCCAATCCTAATCCCAATCCTATCCCAATCCTAATCCCAACCCTAATCCCAATCCTAATCCTAACCCTAACCTAAATCCACAATCCTAATCCTAATACCAATCCTAATCCCAATCCTAATCCCAACCCTAACCCCAATCCCAATCCCAATCCTAATCCCAATCCTAATCCCAATCCTAATCCCAATCCTAATCCCAATCCTAATCCCAATCCTAATCCCAATCCTAATCCCAATCCTAATCCCAATCCTAATCCCAATTCTAATCCCAATCCTAATCCCAATCCTAATCCCAATCCTAATCCCAATCCTAACCCCAATCCTAATCCCAATCCTAATCCCAATCCTAATCCCAATCCCTATCCTAATCCTAATCCTAATCCCAACCTAATCCTAACCCTAACCCCAATCCCAATCCCAATCCTAATCCCAATCCTAATCCCAATCCTAATCCCAATCCTAATCCCAATCCTAATCCCAACCCTAATCCCAATCCTAATCCCCATCCTAATCCCAATCCTAATCCCAATCCTAATCCCAATCCTAATCCCAATCCTAATCCCAATCCTAATCCCAATCCTAATCCCAATCCTAATCCCAATCCTAATCCCAATCCTAATCCCAATCCTAATCCCAATCCTAATCCCAATCCTAATCCCAATCCTAATCCCAATCCTAATCCCAATCCTAATCCCAATCCTAATCCCAATCCTAATCCCAATCCTAATCCCAATCCTAATCCCAATCCCAATCCCAATCCTAACCCCAATCCTAATCCCAATCCTAATCCAAATCCTAATCCCAATCCTAATCCCAATCCTAATCCCAATCCTAATCCCAATCCTAATCCCAATCCTAATCCCAATCCTAAATCCCAATCCTAATCCCAATCCTAATCCCAATCCTAATCCCAACCCTAATCCCAATCCTAATCCCCATCCGAATCCCAATCCTAATCCCAATCCTAAGTCCCAATCCTAATCCCAATCCTAATCCCAATTCTAATCCCAATCCTAATCCCAATCCTAATCCCAATTCCTAATCCCAATCCCAATCCCAATCCCAATCCTAATCCCAATCCTAATCCTAATCCTAATCCAAACCTAATCCCAACCCTACCTAAATCCACAATCCTAATCCTAATACCAATCCTAATCCCAATCCTAATCCCAATCCTAATCCCAATCCTAATCCCAATCCTAATCCCAATCCTAATCCCAATCCTAATCCCAATCCTAATCCCAATCCTAATCCCAAGTCCTAATCCCAATCCTACCCCAATTCTAATCCCAATCCTAATCCCAATCCTAATCCCAATCCTAATCCCAATCCTAACCCCAATCCTAATCCCAATCCTAATCCCAATCCTAATCCCAATCCTAATCCCAATCCTAACCCCAATCCTAATCCAATATCCTAATCCTAATCCTAATCCAAATCCTAATCCCAATCCCTATCCTAATCCTAATCCTAATCCCAACCTAATCCTAACCCTAACCCCAAATCCCAATCCCAATCCTAATCCCAATCCTAATCCCAATCCTAATCCCAATCCTAATCCCAATCCTAATCCCAACCCTAAGCCCAATCCTAATCCCCATCCTAATCCCAATCCTTAATCCCAATCCTAATCCCAATTCCTAATCCCAATCCCAATCCCAATCCCAATCCTAATCCCAATCCTAATCCTAATCCTAATCCAAACCTAATCCGATACCCTAACCTAAATCCACAATCCTAATCCTAATACCAATCCTAATCCCAATCCTAATCCCAATCCTAATCCCAATCCTAATCCCAATCCTAATCCCAATCCTAATCCCAATCCTAATCCCAATCCTAATCCCAATCCTAATCCCAATCCTAATCCCAATCCTAATCCCAATCCTAATCCCAATCCTAACCCCAACTCTAATCCCAATCCTAATCCCAATCCTAATCCCAATCCTAATCCCAATCCTAACCCCAATCCTAATCCCAATCCTAATCCCAATCCTAATCCCAATCCTAATCCCAATCCTAACCCCAATCCTAATCCAAATCCTAATCCTAATCCTAATCCAAATCCTAATCCAAATCCTAATCCCAATCCCTGATCCTAATATCCTAATCCTAATCCCAACCTAATCCTAACCCTAACCCCAATCCCAATCCCAATTCCTAATCCCAATCCTAATCCCAATCCTAATCCCAATTCCTAATCCCAATCCTAATCCCAACCCTAATCCCAATTCCTAATCCCCATCCTAATCCCAATCCTAATCCCAATCCTAATCCCAATCCTAATCCCAACTCTAATCCCAATCCTAATCCCAATCCTAATCCCAATCCCTAATCCCAATCCCAATCCCAATCCCAATCATAATCCCAATCCTAATCCCAATCCTAATCCCAATCCTAATCACAACCCTAATCCTAATCATTAATCTTAATCCTAATAAATAATCCTAATCCTAATCCTCATCCTAATCCAAATCCTCATCCCAATCCCCCATCCCAAGTCCCAATCCAAATCCTAATCTTAATCCTAATACCAATCCTAATCCTCATCATAATCATAACCCTAATCCCAATCCTAAATCCCCATCCTAATCCCAATCCTAATCCCAATCCTAATCCCAATCCTAATCCCAACCCTAACCCCAATCCTAATCCCCATCCTAATCCCAATCCTAATCCCAATCCTAATCCCAATCCTAATCCCAATTCTAATCCCAATCCTAACCCCAATCCTAATCCCAATCCCAATCCTAATCCCAACCCTAATCCCAACCCTAACCCCATTCCGTAATCCCAATCCTAATCCCAATCCAAATCCCAATCCTAATCCCAATCCTAATCCCAATCCTAATCCCAATCCTAATCCCAATCCTAATCCCAATCCTAATCCCAATCCCAATCCCAATCCTAATCCCAATCCTAATCCCAATCCTAATCCCAATCCTAATCCCAATCCTAATCCCAATCCTAACCCCAATCCTAATCCCAATTCCTAATCCCAATCCTAATCCAAATCCTAATCCCAATCCTAATCCCAATCCTAATCCAAATCCTAATCCCAATCCTAATCCCAATCCTAATCCCAATCCTAATCCCAATCCTAATCCCAATCCTAATCCCAATCCTAATCCCAATCCTAATCCCAATCCTAATCCCAATCCTAATCCCAATCCTAATCCCAATCCTAATCCCAATCCTAATCCCAATCCTAATCCCAATCCTAATCCCAATCCTAATCCCAATCCCAATCCCAATCCTAACCCCAAATCCTAATCCCAATCCTAATCCAAATCCTAATCCCAATCCTAATCCCAATCCTAATCCCAATCCTAATCCCAATCCTAATCCCCAATCCTAATCCCAATCCTAATCCCAATCCTAATCCCAATCCTAATCCCAATCCTAATCCCAACCCTAATCCCAATCCTAATCCCCATCCTAATCCCAATCCTAATCCCAATCCTAATCCCAATCCTAATCCCAATCCTAATCCCAATTCTAATCCCAATCCTAATCCCAATCCTAATCCCAATTCCTAATCCCAATCCCAATCCCAATCCCAATCCTAATCCCAATCCTAATCCTAATCCTAATCCAAACCTGAATCCTAACCCTAACCTAAATCCACAATCCTAATCCTAATACCAATCCTAATCCCAATCCTAATCCCAACCCTAACCCCAATCCCAATCCCAATCCTAATCCCAATCCTAATCCCAATCCTAATCCCAATCCTAATCCCAATCCTAATTCCCAATCCTAATCCCAATCCTAATCCCAATCCTAATCCCAATCCTAATCCCAATCCTAATCCCAATTCTAATCCCAATCCTAATCCCAATCCTAATCCCAATCCTAATCCCAATCCTAACCCCAATCCTAATCCCAATCCTAATCCCAATCCTAATCCCAATCCCTATCCTAATCCTAATCCTAATCCCAACCTAATCCTAACCCTAACCCCACACACACACCCCCCCCCCCCCTTCTTCTTCTCCCCTCTCTCTCACAAAACCCAATCCCAACCCCAACCAAACCCCAACCCCAACCCCAACCCAAACCCTAACCCCAACCCAAACCCCAACCCAAACCCCAACCCAAAACCCAACCCAAACCCCAACCCAAACCCCAACCCAAACCCCAACCCAAACCCCACCCCAAACCCCAACCCAAACCCCAACCCAAACCCCAACCCAAACCCCAACCCAAAACCCCAACCCAAACCCCAACCCAAACCCCAACCCAAACCCCAAACCCTAAACCCCAACCCAAACCCCAACCCAAACCCAAACCCAAAACCCAATCCAAACCCCAACCCAAACCCCAACCCAACCCCCAACCCCAACCCACTACCCCCAACCCAATCCCTACCCCAACCCAACCCCAACCCCAACCCCAACCCAAACCCCAACCTAACCCAAACCCAAACCCAATACCCCAACCCACCAAACCCCAACCCAAACCCTACACAAACCCCACCCCAAACCCCAACCCAAACCCCAACCCAAACCCCAACCCAAACCACAACCCAAACCCCAACCTAAACCCCAACCCTACAACAATAAAATACAACTTCAAATACCAACTTCAATATCAACTACAATTGCAACTGCAATATTCAACTTCAATTTCAACTTCAATTCACCTTCACAATTCAACTTCAATTCAACTTCAATACAACTTCAAATACAACTTCAATAACAACTTCAATTATAACTTCAATTTCAATTCAATTACAACTTCCAATTCAACTTCAATTTCACTTCAATTACAACTTCAATATCAACTTCAATTTCAACTTCAATTTCAACTTCAATTTCAACTTCAATTTCAACATCAATTTCAACTTCAATATCAACTACAATATCAACTTCATTTCAACTTCAATTTCAACTACAATTTCAACTTCAATTTCAACTTCAAATTCAACTTCAATTTCACTTCAATTTCAACTTCAAATTCAACTTCAATTTCACTTCAAATTCAACTTCAATTTAAACTTCAATTTCAACTTCAATTTCAACTTCAATTTCAACATCATATTCAACTTCAATTTCAACTTCAATTTCAATGTCAATTTCAACTTCAATTTCAACTTCAATTTCAACTTCAATTTCAACTTCAATTTCAACTTCAATTTCAACTTCAATTTCAAAGTCAATTTCAACTTCAATTTCAACATCAATTTTAACTTTAATTTCAACTTGAATTTCAACTTCAATTTCAATTTCAACTTCAATTTTAACTTCAATTTCAACTCCAATTTCAACTTCAATATCAACTTCAATTTCAACTTCAATTTCAACTTCAGTTTCAACTTCAATTTTAACTTTAATTTCAACTTCAATTTCAACTTCAATTTCAACTTCAATTTCAACTTCAGTTTCAACTTCAATTTCAACTTTAACATCAACATCATCTTCAACTTCAAGTACAACTTCAACCTCAACTTCAAATTCAATTTCAATTTCATTTCAATTTCAGCTTCAAATTCAACTTCATCTTCAACTTCAACTTCAACAACAACTTCAACCTCAACATCAACTTCAACTTTAGATCAACTTCAATTTCAACTTCAATTTCAACTTCAATTTCAACATCAAGTTCAATTTCAATTTCAATTCAACTTTCAATTTCAACTTCAATTTCAACTTCAATTTCAACTCTAATTTCAACTTCAATTTCAACTTCAATTTCAACTTCAATTTCAACTTCAGTTTCAACTTCAATTTCAACTTTAATTTCAACTTCAATTTCAACTTCAATTTCAACTTCAATTGCAACTTCAATTTCAACTTCAATTTCAATTTCAATTTTAACTTGAACTTCAACTTAATTTCAACTTCAACTTCAACTTCACTTTCAAGTTCAACTTCAAATTCAACTTCAAATTCAACTTCAACTTCAACTTCAAATTCAACTTCAATTTTAACTTCAATTTCAACTTCAATTTCAACTTCAATTTCAACTTCAATTTCAACTTCAATTTTAACTTCAATTTCAACTTCAATTTCAACTTCAATTTCAACTTCAATTTCAACTCTAATTTTAACTTCAATTTCAACTTCAATTTCAACTTCAATTTCAACTTCAATTTCAACTTCAATTTCAACTTCAATTTCAACTTCAATTTCAACTTCAATTTCAACTTCAATTTCAACTTCAATTTCAACTTCAATTTCAACTTCAATTTCAACTTCAATTACAACTTCAACTTCAATATTCAAACTTAACTTGAACTTCAACTTAAATTCAACTTCAACTTCAACTTCAATTTCAACTTCAAGTTCAATTTCAATTTCAATTTCAACTCCAATTTCAACTTCAATTTCAACTTCAATTTCAACTTCAGTTTTCAACTTCAATTTCAACTTTAATTTCAACTTCAATTTCAACTTCAATTTCAACTTCAATTGCAACTTCAATTTCACTTCAATTTCAATTTCAATTTTAACTTGAACTTCAACTTAATTTCAACTTCAACTTCAACTTCACTTTCAAGTTCAACTTCAAATTCAACTTCAACTTCAACTTCAAATTCAACTTCAATTTTAACTTCAATTTCAACTTCAATTTCAACTTCAATTTCAACTTCAATTTCAACTTCAATTTTAACTTCAATTTCAACTTCAATTTCAACTTCAATTTCAACTTCAATTTCAACTCCAATTTTAACTTCAATTTCAACTTCAATTTCAACTTCAATTTCAACTTCAATTTCAACTTCAATTTCAACTTCAATTTCAACTTCAATTTCAACTTCAATTTCAACTTCAATTTCAACTTCAATTTCAACTTCAATTACAACTTCAACTTCAATATTCAAACTTAACTTGAATTCAACTTAAATTCAACTTCAACTTCAACTTCAATTTCAACTTCAAGTTCAATTTCAATTTCAATTTCAACTTCCAATTTCACTTCAATTTCAACTTCAATTTCAACTCCAATTTCAACTTCAATTCAACTTCAATTTCAACTTCAATTTCAACTTCAATTTCAACTTCAGTTTCAACTTCATTTCAACTTTAATTTCAACTTCAATTTCAACTTCAATTTCAACTTCAATTGCAACTTCAATTTCAACTTCAATTTCAACTTCAATTTCAACTTCAATTTCAACTTCAATTTCAACTTCAATTTCAACTTCAAATTCAACTTCAATTTCAACTTCAATTTTAACTTCAATTTCAATTTCAATTTCAACTTCAATTTCAACTTCAATTTCAACTTCAATTTCAACTTCAATTTCAACTTCAATTTCAACTTCAATTTCAACTTCAATTTCAACTTCAATTTCAACTTCAATTTCAACTTCAATTTCAACTTCAATTTCAACTTCAATTTCAACTTCAATTTCAACTTCAATTTCAACTTCAATTTCAACTTCAATTTCAACTTCAATTTCAACTTCAATTTCACTTCAATTTCAACTTCAGTTTCAACTTCAATTTCAACTTTAATTTCAACTTCAATTTCAACTTCAATTTCAACTTCAATTGCAACTTCAATTTCAACTTCAATTTCAATTTCAATTTTAACTTGAACTTCAACTTAATTTCAACTTCAACTTCAACTTCACTTTCAAGTTCAACTTCAATTTCAACTTCAATTTCAACTTCAATTTTAACTTCAATTTCAACTTCAATTTCAACTTCAATTTCAACTTCAATTTCAACTCCAATTTCAACTTCAATTTCAACTTCAATTTCAACTTCAATTTCAACTTCAATTTCAACTTCAATTTCAACTTCAATTTCAACTTCAATTTCAACTTCAATTTCAACTTCAATTTCAATTTCAATTTTAACTTGAATTTCAACTTCAATTTCAACTTCAATTACAACTTCAACTTCAATATTCAAACTTAACTTGAACTTCAACTTCAATTCAACTTTAATTTCAACTTCAATTTCAACTTCAATTTCAACTTCAATTGCAACTTCAATTTCAACTTCATTTCAATTTCAATTTTAACTTGAACTTCAACTTAATTTCAACTTCAACTTCACTTCACTTTCAAGTTCAACTTCAATTTCAACTTCAATTTCAACTTCAATTTTAACTTCAATTTCAACTTCAATTTCAACTTCAATTTCAACTTCAATTCAACTCCAATTTCAACTTCAATTTCAACTTCAATTTCAACTTCAATTTCAACTTCAATTTCAACTTCAATTTCAACTTCAATTTCACTTCAATTCAACTTCAATTTCAACTTCAATTTCAACTTCAATTTCAATTTCAATTTTAACTTGAATTTCAACTTCAATTTCAACTTCAATTACAACTTCAACTTCAATATTCAAACTTAACTTGAACTTCAACTTAAATTCAACTTCAACTTCAACTTCAATTTCAACTTCAAGTTCAATTTCAATTTCAATTTCAACTTCCAATTTCAACTTCAATTTCAACTTCAATTTCAACTCCAATTTCAACTTCAATTTCAACTTCAATTTCAACTTCAATTTCAACTTCAATTTCAACTTCAATTTCAACTTCAGTTTCAACTTCAATTTCAACTTTAATTTCAACTTCAATTTCAACTTCAATTTCAACTTCAATTGCAACTTCAATTGAAACTGCAATTTCAACTTCAATTTCAACTTCAATTTCAACTTCAATTTCAACTTCAATTTCAACTTCAATTTCAACTTCAAATTCAACTTCAATTTCAACTTCAATTTTAACTTCAATTTCAATTTCAATTTCAACTTCAATTTCAACTTCAATTTCAACTTCAATTTCAACTTCAATTTCAACTTCAATTTCAACTTCAATTTCAACTTCAATTTCAACTTCAATTTCAACTTCAATTTCAACTTCAATTTCAACTTCAATTTCAACTTCAATTTCAACTTCAATTTCAACTTCAATTTCAACTTCAAATTCAACTTCAATTTCAACTTCAATTTCAACTTCAAATTCAACTTCAATTTCAACTTCAATTTCAACTTCAATTTTAACTTCAATTTCAACTTCAATTTCAACTTCAATTTCAACTTCAATTTCAACTTCAATTTCAACTTCAATTTCAATGTCAATTTCAACTTCAATTTCAACTTCAATTTCAACTTCAATTTCAACTTCAATTTCAACTTCAATTTCAACTTCAATTTCAACTTCAATTTCAAAGTCAATTTCAACTTCAATTTCAACTTCAATTTTAACTTTAATTTCAACTTGAATTTCAACTTCAATTTCAATTTCAACTTCAATTTTAACTTCAATTTCAACTCCAATTTCAACTTCAATTTCAACTTCAATTTCAACTTCAATTTCAACTTCAGTTTCAACTTCAATTTCAACTTTAATTTCAACTTCAATTTCAACTTCAATTTCAACTTCAATTTCAACTTCAGTTTCAACTTCAATTTCAACTTTAACATCAACATCATCTTCAACTTCAAGTACAACTTCAACCTCAACTTCAAATTCAATTTCAATTTCATTTTCAATTTCAGCTTCAACTTCAACTTCATCTTCAACTTCAACTTCAACAACAACTTCAACCTCAACATCAACTTCAACTTTAAGATCAACTTCAATTTCAACTTCAATTTCAACTTCAATTTCAACTTCAAGTTCAATTTCAATTTCAATTTCAACTTTCAATTTCAACTTCAATTTCAACTTCAATTTCAACTCTAATTTCAACTTCAATTTCAACTTCAATTTCAACTTCAATTTCAACTTCAGTTTCAACTTCAATTTCAACTTTAATTTCAACTTCAATTTCAACTTCAATTTCAACTTCAATTGCAACTTCAATTTCAACTTCAATTTCAATTTCAATTTTAACTTGAACTTCAACTTAATTTCAACTTCAACTTCAACTTCACTTTCAAGTTCAACTTCAAATTCAACTTCAAATTCAACTTCAAATTCAACTTCAAATTCAACTTCAATTTTAACTTCAATTTCAACTTCAATTTCAACTTCAATTTCAACTTCAATTTCAACTTCAATTTTAACTTCAATTTCAACTTCAATTTCAACTTCAATTTCAACTTCAATTTCAACTCTAATTTTAACTTCAATTTCAACTTCAATTTCAACTTCAATTTCAACTTCAATTTCAACTTCAATTTCAACTTCAATTTCAACTTCAATTTCAACTTCAATTTCAACTTCAATTTCAACTTCAATTTCAACTTCAATTACAACTTCAACTTCAATATTCAAACTTAACTTGAACTTCAACTTAAATTCAACTTCAACTTCAACTTCAATTTCAACTTCAAGTTCAATTTCAATTTCAATTTCAACTTCCAATTTCAACTTCAATTTCAACTTCAATTTCAACTCCAATTTCAACTTCAATTTCAACTTCAATTTCAACTTCAATTTCAACTTCAATTTCAACTTCAGTTTCAACTTCAATTTCAACTTTAATTTCAACTTCAATTTCAACTTCAATTTCAACTTCAATTTCAACTTCAATTTCAACTTCAAGTTCAATTTCAATTTCAATTTCAACTTTCAATTTCAACTTCAATTTCAACTTCAATTTCAACTCTAATTTCAACTTCAATTTCAACTTCAATTTCAATTTCAATTTTAACTTGAACTTCAACTTAATTTCAACTTCAACTTCAACTTCACTTTCAAGTTCAACTTCAAATTCAACTTCAAATTCAACTTCAAATTCAACTTCAAATTCAACTTCAATTTTAACTTCAATTTCAACTTCAATTTCAACTTCAATTTCAACTTCAATTTCAACTTCAATTTTAACTTCAATTTCAACTTCAATTTCAACTCCAATTTCAACTTCAATTGCAACTTCATTTTCAACTTCAATTTCAATTTCAATTTTAACTTGAACTTCAACTTAATTTCAACTTCAACTTCAACTTCACTTTCAAGTTCAACTTCAAATTCAACTTCAAATTCAACTTCAACTTCAACTTCAAATTCAACTTCAATTTTAACTTCAATTTCAACTTCAATTTCAACTCCAATTTCAACTTCAATTTCAACTTCAATTTCAACTTCAATTTCAACTTCAATTTCAACTTCAGTTTCAACTTCAATTTCAACTTTAATTTCAACTTCAATTTCAACTTCAATTTTAACTTCAATTGCAACTTCAATTTCAACTTCAATTTCAACTTCAATTTCAACTTCAATTTCAACTTCAATTTCAACTTCAATTTCAACTTCAAATTCAACTTCAATTTCAACTTCAATTTTAACTTCAATTTCAATTTCAATTTCAACTTCAATTTCAACTTCAATTTCAACTTCAATTTCAACTTCAATTTCAACTTCAATTTCAACTTCAATTTCAACTTCAATTTCAACTTCAATTTCAACTTCAATTTCAACTTCAATTTCAACTTCAGTTTCAACTTCAATTTCAACTTTAATTTCAACTTCAATTTCAACTTCAATTTCAACTTCAATTGCAACTTCAATTTCAACTTCAATTTCAATTTCAATTTTAACTTGAACTTCAACTTAATTTCAACTTCAACTTCAACTTCACTTTCAAGTTCAACTTCAAATTCAACTTCAACTTCAACTTCAAATTCAACTTCAATTTTAACTTCAATTTCAACTTCAATTTCAACTTCAATTTCAACTTCAATTTCAACTTCAACTTTAACTTCAATTTCAACTTCAATTTCAACTTCAATTTCAACTTCAATTTCAACTCCAATTTCAACTTCAATTTCAACTTCAATTTCAACTTCAATTTCAACTTCAATTTCAACTTCAATTTCAACTTCAATTTCAACTTCAATTTCAACTTCAATTTCAACTTCAATTTCAACTTCAATTTCAACTTCAATTTCAATTTCAATTTTAACTTGAATTTCAACTTCAATTACAACTTCAACTTCAATATTCAAACTTAACTTGAACTTCAACTTAAATTCAACTTCAACTTCAACTTCAATTTCAACTTCAAGTTCAATTTCAATTTCAATTTCAACTTACAATTTCAACTTCAATTTCAACTTCAATTTCAACTCCAATTTCAACTTCAATTTCAACTTCAATTTCAACTTCAATTTCAACTTCAATTTCAACTTCAGTTTCAACTTCAATTTCAACTTAATTTCAACTTCAATTTCAACTTCAATTTCAACTTCAATTGCAACTTCAATTTCAACTTCAATTTCAATTTCAATTTTAACTTCAGTTTCAACTTCAATTTCAACTTTAATTTCAACTTCAATTTCAACTTCAATTTCAACTTCAATTGCAACTTCAATTTCAACTTCAATTTCAATTTCAATTTTAACTTGAACTTCAACTTAATTTCAACTTCAACTTCAACTTCACTTTCAAGTTCAACTTCAAATTCAACTTCAACTTCAACTTCAAATTCAACTTCAATTTAACTTCAATTTCAACTTCAATTTCAACTTCAATTTCAACTTCAATTTCAACTTCAACTTTAACTTCAATTTCAACTTCAATTTCAACTTCAATTTCAACTTCAATTTCAACTCCAATTTCAACTTCAATTTCAACTTCAATTTCAACTTCAATTTCAACTTCAATTTCAACTTCAATTTCAACTTCAATTTCAACTTCAATTTCAACTTCAATTTCAACTTCAATTTCAACTTCAATTTCAACTTCAATTTCAATTTCAATTTTAACTTGAATTTCAACTTCAATTACAACTTCAACTTCAATATTCAAACTTAACTTGAACTTCAACTTAAATTCAACTTCAACTTCAACTTCAATTTCAACTTCAAGTTCAATTTCAATTTCAATTTCAACTTACAATTTCAACTTCAATTTCAACTTCAATTTCAACTCCAATTTCAACTTCAATTTCAACTTCAATTTCAACTTCAATTTCAACTTCAATTTCAACTTCAGTTTCAACTTCAATTTCAACTTCAATTTCAACTTCAATTTCAACTTCAATTTCAACTTCAGTTTCAACTTCAATTTCAACTTTAATTTCAACTTCAATTTCAACTTCAATTCAACTTCAATTGCAACTTCAATTTCAACTTCAATTTCAATTTCAATTTTAACTTCAGTTTCAACTTCAATTTCAACTTTAATTTCAACTTCAATTTCAACTTCAATTTCAACTTCAATTGCAACTTCAATTTCAACTTCAATTTCAATTTCAATTTTAACTTGAACTTCAACTTAATTTCAACTTCAACTTCAACTTCACTTTCAAGTTCAACTTCAAATTCAACTTCAACTTCAACTTCAAATTCAACTTCAATTTTAACTTCAATTTCAACTTCAATTCAACTTCAATTTCAACTTCAATTTCAACTTCAACTTTAACTTCAATTTCAACTTCAATTTCAACTTCAATTTCAACTTCAATTTCAACTCCAATTTCAACTTCAATTTCAACTTCAATTTCAACTTCAATTTCAACTTGCAATTTCAACTTCAATTTCAACTTCAATTTCAACTTCAATTTCAACTTCAATTTCAACTTCAATTTCAACTTCAATTTCAACTTCAATTTCAATTTCAATTTTAACTTGAATTTCAACTTCAATTACAACTTCAACTTCAATATTCAAACTTAACTTGAACTTCAACTTAAATTCAACTTCAACTTCAACTTCAATTTCAACTTCAAGTTCAATTTCAATTTCAATTTCAACTTACAATTTCAACTTCAATTTCAACTTCAATTTCAACTCCAATTTCAACTTCAATTTCAACTTCAATTTCAACTTCAATTTCAACTTCAATTTCAACTTCAGTTTCAACTTCAATTTCAACTTTAATTTCAACTTCAATTTCAACTTCAATTTCAACTTCAATTGCAACTGCAATTTCAACTTCAATTTCAACTTCAATTTCAACTTCAATTTCAACTTCAATTTCAACTTCAATTTCAACTTCAAATTCAACTTCAATTTCAACTTCAATTTTAACTTCAATTTCAATTTCAATTTCAACTTCAATTTCAACTTCAATTTCACTTCAATTTCAACTTCAATTTCAACTTCAATTTCAACTTCAATTTCAACTTCAATTTCAACTTCAATTTCAACTTCAATTTCAACTTCAATTTCAACTTCATTTCAACTTCAATTTCAACTTCAATTTCAACTTCAATTTCAACTTCAAATTCAACTTCAATTTCAACTTCAATTTCAACTTCAAATTCAACTTCAATTTCAACTTCAATTTCAACTTCAATTTTAACTTCAATTTCAACTTCAATTTCAACTTCAATTTCAACTTCAATTTCAACTTTCAATTTCAACTTCAATTTCAATGTCAATTTCAACTTCAATTTCAACTTCAATTTCAACTTCAATTTCAACTTCAATTTCAACTTCAATTTCAACTTCAATTTCAAAGTCAATTTCAACTTCAATTTCAACTTCAAATTTAACTTGAATTTCAACTTGAATTTCAACTTCAATTTCAATTTCAACTTCAATTTTAACTTCAATTTCAACTCCAATTTCAACTTCAATTTCAACTTCAATTTCAACTTCAATTTCAACTTCAGTTTCAACTTCAATTTCAACTTCAATTTCAACTTCAGTTTCAACTTCAATTTCAACTTTAATTTCAACTTCAATTTCAACTTCAATTTCAACTTCAATTGCAACTGCAATTTCAACTTCAATTTCAACTTCAATTTCAACTTCAATTTCAACTTCAATTTCAACTTCAATTTCAACTTCAAATTCAACTTCAATTTCAACTTCAATTTTAAGTTCAATTTCAATTTCAATTTCAACTTCAATTTCAACTTCAATTTCAACTTCAATTTCAACTTCAATTTCAACTTCAATTTCAACTTCAATTTCAACTTCAATTTCAACTTCAATTTCAACTTCAATTTCAACTTCAATTTCAACTTCAATTTCAACTTCAATTTCAACTTCAATTTCAACTTCAATTTCAACTTCAAATTCAACTTCAATTTCAACTTCAATTTCAACTTCAAATTCAACTTCAATTTCAACTTCAATTTCAACTTCAATTTTAACTTCAATTTCAACTTCAATTTCAACTTCAATTTCAACTTCAATTTCAACTTCAATTTCAACTTCAATTTCAATGTCAATTTCAACTTCAATTTCAACTTCAATTTCAACTTCAATTTCAACTTCAATTTCAACTTCAATTTCAACTTCAATTTCAAAGTCAATTTCAACTTCAATTTCAACTTCAAATTTAACTTGAATTTCAACTTGAATTTCAACTTCAATTTCAATTTCAACTTCAATTTTAACTTCAATTTCAACTCCAATTTCAACTTCAATTTCAACTTCAATTTCAACTTCAATTTCAACTTCAGTTTCAACTTCAATTTCAACTTTAATTTCAACTTCAATTTCAACTTCAATTTCAACTTCAATTTCAACTTCAGTTTCAACTTCAATTTCAACTTTAACATCAACATCATCTTCAACTTCAAGTACAACTTCAACCTCAACTTCAAATTCAATTTCAATTTCATTTTCAATTTCAGCTTCAACTTCAACTTCATCTTCAACTTCAACTTCAACAACAACTTCAACCTCAACATCAACTTCAACTTTAAGATCAACTTCAATTTCAACTTCAATTTCAACTTCAATTTCAACTTCAAGTTCAATTTCAATTTCAATTTCAACTTTCAATTTCAACTTCAATTTCAACTTCAATTTCAACTCTAATTTCAACTTCAATTTCAACTTCAATTTCAACTTCAATTTCAACTTCAGTTTCAACTTCAATTTCAACTTTAATTTCAACTTCAATTTCAACTTCAATTTCAACTTCAATTTCAACTTCAATTGCAACTTCAGTTTCAACTTCAATTTCAATTTCAATTTTAACTTGAACTTCAACTTAATTTCAACTTCAACTTCAACTTCACTTTCAAGTTCAACTTCAAATTCAACTTCAAATTCAACTTCAACTTCAACTTCAACTTCAAATTCAACTTCAATTTTAACTTCAATTTCAACTTCAATTTCAACTTCAATTTTAACTTCAATTTCAACTTCAATTTCAACTTCAATTTCAACTTCAATTTCAACTCTAATTTTAACTTCAATTTCAACTTCAATTTCAACTTCAATTTCAACTTCAATTTCAACTTCAATTTCAACTTCAATTTCAACTTCAATTTCAACTTCAATTTCAACTTCAATTTCAACTTCAATTTCAACTTCAATTTCAACTTCAATTACAACTTCAACTTCAATATTCAAACTTAACTTGAACTTCAACTTAAATTCAACTTCAACTTCAACTTCAATTTCAACTTCAAGTTCAATTTCAATTTCAATTTCAACTTCCAATTTCAACTTCAATTTCAACTTCAATTTCAACTCCAATTTCAACTTCAATTTCAACTTCAATTTCAACTTCAATTTCAACTTCAATTTCAACTTCAGTTTCAACTTCAATTTCAACTTTAATTTCAACTTCAATTTCAACTTCAATTTCAACTTCAATTGCAACTTCAATTTCAACTTCAATTTCAACTTCAATTTCAACTTCAATTTCAACTTCAATTTCAACTTCAATTTCAACTTCAAATTCAACTTCAATTTCAACTTCAATTTTAACTTCAATTTCAATTTCAATTTCAACTTCAATTTCAACTTCAATTTCAACTTCAATTTCAACTTCAATTTCAACTTCAATTTCAACTTCAATTTCAACTTCAATTTCAACTTCAATTTCAACTTCAGTTTCAACTTCAATTTCAACTTTAATTTCAACTTCAATTTCAACTTCAATTTCAACTTCAATTGCAACTTCAATTTCAACTTCAATTTCAATGTCAATTTCAACTTCAATTTCAACTTCAATTTCAACTTCAATTTCAACTTCAATTTCAACTTCAATTTCAACTTCAATTTCAAAGTCAATTTCAACTTCAATTTCAACTTCAAATTTAACTTGAATTTCAACTTGAATTTCAACTTCAATTTCAATTTCAACTTCAATTTTAACTTCAATTTCAACTCCAATTTCAACTTCAATTTCAACTTCAATTTCAACTTCAATTTCAACTTCAGTTTCAACTTCAATTTCAACTTCAATTTCAACTTCAGTTTCAACTTCAATTTCAACTTTAATTTCAACTTCAATTTCAACTTCAATTTCAACTTCAATTGCAACTGCAATTTCAACTTCAATTTCAACTTCAATTTCAACTTCAATTTCAACTTCAATTTCAACTTCAATTTCAACTTCAAATTCAACTTCAATTTCAACTTCAATTTTAACTTCAATTTCAATTTCAATTTCAACTTCAATTTCAACTTCAATTTCAACTTCAATTTCAACTTCAATTTCAACTTCAATTTCAACTTCAATTTCAACTTCAATTTCAACTTCAATTTCAACTTCAATTTCAACTTCAATTTCAACTTCAATTTCAACTTCAATTTCAACTTCAATTTCAACTTCAATTTCAACTTCAAATTCAACTTCAATTTCAACTTCAATTTCAACTTCAAATTCAACTTCAATTTCAACTTCAATTTCAACTTCAATTTTAACTTCAATTTCAACTTCAATTTCAACTTCAATTTCAACTTCAATTTCAACTTCAATTTCAACTTCAATTTCAATGTCAATTTCAACTTCAATTTCAACTTCAATTTCAACTTCAATTTCAACTTCAATTTCAACTTCAATTTCAACTTCAATTTCAAAGTCAATTTCAACTTCAATTTCAACTTCAAATTTAACTTGAATTTCAACTTGAATTTCAACTTCAATTTCAATTTCAACTTCAATTTTAACTTCAATTTCAACTCCAATTTCAACTTCAATTTCAACTTCAATTTCAACTTCAATTTCAACTTCAGTTTCAACTTCAATTTCAACTTTAATTTCAACTTCAATTTCAACTTCAATTTCAACTTCAATTTCAACTTCAGTTTCAACTTCAATTTCAACTTTAACATCAACATCATCTTCAACTTCAAGTACAACTTCAACCTCAACTTCAAATTCAATTTCAATTTCATTTTCAATTTCAGCTTCAACTTCAACTTCATCTTCAACTTCAACTTCAACAACAACTTCAACCTCAACATCAACTTCAACTTTAAGATCAACTTCAATTTCAACTTCAATTTCAACTTCAATTTCAACTTCAAGTTCAATTTCAATTTCAATTTCAACTTTCAATTTCAACTTCAATTTCAACTTCAATTTCAACTCTAATTTCAACTTCAATTTCAACTTCAATTTCAACTTCAATTTCAACTTCAGTTTCAACTTCAATTTCAACTTTAATTTCAACTTCAATTTCAACTTCAATTTCAACTTCAATTTCAACTTCAATTGCAACTTCAGTTTCAACTTCAATTTCAATTTCAATTTTAACTTGAACTTCAACTTAATTTCAACTTCAACTTCAACTTCACTTTCAAGTTCAACTTCAAATTCAACTTCAAATTCAACTTCAACTTCAACTTCAACTTCAAATTCAACTTCAATTTTAACTTCAATTTCAACTTCAATTTCAACTTCAATTTTAACTTCAATTTCAACTTCAATTTCAACTTCAATTTCAACTTCAATTTCAACTCTAATTTTAACTTCAATTTCAACTTCAATTTCAACTTCAATTTCAACTTCAATTTCAACTTCAATTTCAACTTCAATTTCAACTTCAATTTCAACTTCAATTTCAACTTCAATTTCAACTTCAATTTCAACTTCAATTTCAACTTCAATTACAACTTCAACTTCAATATTCAAACTTAACTTGAACTTCAACTTAAATTCAACTTCAACTTCAACTTCAATTTCAACTTCAAGTTCAATTTCAATTTCAATTTCAACTTCCAATTTCAACTTCAATTTCAACTTCAATTTCAACTCCAATTTCAACTTCAATTTCAACTTCAATTTCAACTTCAATTTCAACTTCAATTTCAACTTCAGTTTCAACTTCAATTTCAACTTTAATTTCAACTTCAATTTCAACTTCAATTTCAACTTCAATTGCAACTTCAATTTCAACTTCAATTTCAACTTCAATTTCAACTTCAATTTCAACTTCAATTTCAACTTCAATTTCAACTTCAAATTCAACTTCAATTTCAACTTCAATTTTAACTTCAATTTCAATTTCAATTTCAACTTCAATTTCAACTTCAATTTCAACTTCAATTTCAACTTCAATTTCAACTTCAATTTCAACTTCAATTTCAACTTCAATTTCAACTTCAATTTCAACTTCAATTTCAACTTCAATTTCAACTTCAATTTCAACTTCAATTTCAACTTCAATTTCAACTTCAGTTTCAACTTCAATTTCAACTTTAATTTCAACTTCAATTTCAACTTCAATTTCAACTTCAATTGCAACTTCAATTTCAACTTCAATTTCAATTTCAATTTTAACTTGAACTTCAACTTAATTTCAACTTCAACTTCAACTTCACTTTCAAGTTCAACTTCAAATTCAACTTCAACTTCAACTTCAAATTCAACTTCAATTTTAACTTCAATTTCAACTTCAATTTCAACTTCAATTTCAACTTCAATTTCAACTTCAACTTTAACTTCAATTTCAACTTCAATTTCAACTTCAATTTCAACTTCAATTTCAACTCCAATTTCAACTTCAATTTCAACTTCAATTTCAACTTCAATTTCAACTTCAATTTCAACTTCAATTTCAACTTCAATTTCAACTTCAATTTCAACTTCAATTTCAACTTCAATTTCAACTTCAATTTCAACTTCAATTTCAACTTCAATTTCAACTTCAATTTCAATTTCAATTTTAACTTGAATTTCAACTTCAATTTCAACTTCAATTACAACTTCAACTTCAATATTCAAACTTAACTTGAACTTCAACTTAAATTCAACTTCAACTTCAACTTCAATTTCAACTTCAAGTTCAATTTCAATTTCAATTTCAACTTACAATTTCAACTTCAATTTCAACTTCAATTTCAACTCCAATTTCAACTTCAATTTCAACTTCAATTTCAACTTCAATTTCAACTTCAATTTCAACTTCAGTTTCAACTTCAATTTCAACTTTAATTTCAACTTCAATTTCAACTTCAATTTCAACTTCAATTGCAACTGCAATTTCAACTTCAATTTCAACTTCAATTTCAACTTCAATTTCAACTTCAATTTCAACTTCAATTTCAACTTCAAATTCAACTTCAATTTCAACTTCAATTTTAACTTCAATTTCAATTTCAATTTCAACTTCAATTTCAACTTCAATTCAACTTCAATTTCAACTTCAATTTCAACTTCAATTTCAACTTCAATTTCAACTTCAATTTCAACTTCAATTTCAACTTCAATTTCAACTTCAATTTCAACTTCAATTTCAACTTCAATTTCAACTTCAATTTCAACTTCAATTTCAACTTCAAATTCAACTTCAATTTCAACTTCAATTTCAACTTCAAATTCAACTTCAATTTCAACTTCAATTTCAACTTCAATTTTAACTTCAATTTCAACTTCAATTTCAACTTCAATTTCAACTTCAATTTCAACTTCAATTTCAACTTCAATTTCAATGTCAATTTCAACTTCAATTTCAACTTCAATTTCAACTTCAATTTCAACTTCAATTTCAAATTCAATTTCAACTTCAATTTCAACTTCAATTTCAAAGTCAATTTCAACTTCAATTTCAACTTCAATTTTAACTTTAATTTCAACTTGAATTTCAACTTCAATTTCAATTTCAACTTCAATTTTAACTTCAATTTCAACTTCAATTTCAACTTCAATTTCAACTTCAATTTCAACTTCAATTTTAACTTCAATTTCAACTCCAATTTCAACTTCAATTTCAACTTCAATTTCAACTTCAATTTCAACTCCAATTTCAACTTCAATTTCAACTTCAATTTCAACTTCAATTTCAACTTCAATTTCAACTTCAATTTCAACTTCAATTTCAACTTCAATTTCAACTTCAGTTTCAACTTCAATTTCAACTTTAATTTCAACTTCAATTTCAACTTCAATTTCAACTTCAATTGCAACTTCAATTTCAACTTCAATTTCAACTTCAATTTCAACTTCAATTTCAACTTCAATTTCAACTTCAATTTCAACTTCAAATTCAACTTCAATTTCAACTTCAATTTCAACTTCAATTTCAACTCCAATTTCAACTTCAATTTCAACTTCAATTTCAACTTCAATTTCAACTTCAATTTCAACTTCAATTTCAACTTCAATTTCAACTTCAATTTCAACTTCAATTTTAACTTCAATTTCAACTTCAATTTCAACTTCAATTTTAACTTCAATTTCAACTCCAATTTCAACTTCAATTTCAACTTCAATTTCAACTTCAATTTCAACTCCAATTTCAACTTCAATTTCAACTTCAATTTCAACTTCAATTTCAACTTCAATTTCAACTTCAATTTCAACTTCAATTTCAACTTCAATTTCAACTTCAATTTCAACTTCAATTTCAATTTCAATTTTAACTTGAATTTCAACTTCAATTTCAACTTCAATTACAACTTCAACTTCAATATTCAAACTTAACTTGAACTTCAACTTAAATTCAACTTCAACTTCAACTTCAATTTCAACTTCAAGTTCAATTTCAATTTCAATTTCAACTTCCAATTTCAACTTCAATTTCAACTTCAATTTCAACTTCAATTTCAACTTCAGTTTCAACTTCAATTTCAACTTTAATTTCAACTTCAATTTCAACTTCAATTTCAACTTCAATTGCAACTTCAATTTCAACTTCAATTTCAACTTCAATTTCAACTTCAATTTCAACTTCAATTTCAACTTCAATTTCAACTTCAAATTCAACTTCAATTTCAACTTCAATTTCAACTTCAATTTCAACTCCAATTTCAACTTCAATTTCAACTTCAATTTCAACTTCAATTTCAACTTCAATTTCAACTTCAATTTCAACTTCAATTTCAACTTCAATTTCAAATTCAATTTCAACTTCAATTTCAACTTCAATTTCAAATTCAATTTCAACTTCAATTTCAACTTCAATTTTAAAGTCAATTTCAACTTCAATTTCAACTTCAATTTTAACTTTAATTTCAACTTGAATTTCAACTTCAATTTCAATTTCAACTTCAATTTTAACTTCAATTTCAACTTCAATTTCAACTTCAATTTCAACTTCAATTTCAACTTCAATTTTAACTTCAATTTCAACTCCAATTTCAACTTCAATTTCAACTTCAATTTCAACTTCAATTTCAACTCCAATTTCAACTTCAATTTCAACTTCAATTTCAACTTCAATTTCAACTTCAATTTCAACTTCAATTTCAACTTCAATTTCAACTTCAATTTCAACTTCAATTTCAACTTCAGTTTCAACTTCAATTTCAACTTTAATTTCAACTTCAATTTCAACTTCAATTTCAACTTCAATTGCAACTGCAATTTCAACTTCAATTTCAACTTCAATTTCAACTTCAATTTCAACTTCAATTTCAACTTCAATTTCAACTTCAAATTCAACTTCAATTTCAACTTCAATTTTAACTTCAATTTCAATTTCAATTTCAACTTCAATTTCAACTTCAATTTCAACTTCAATTTCAACTTCAATTTCAACTTCAATTTCAACTTCAATTTCAACTTCAATTTCAACTTCAATTTCAACTTCAATTTCAACTTCAATTTCAACTTCAATTTCAACTTCAATTTCAACTTCAATTTCAACTTCAATTTCAACTTCAAATTCAACTTCAATTTCAACTTCAATTTCAACTTCAAATTCAACTTCAATTTCAACTTCAATTTCAACTTCAATTTTAACTTCAATTTCAACTTCAATTTCAACTTCAGTTTCAACTTCAATTTCAACTTTAATTTCAACTTCAATTTCAACTTCAATTTCAACTTCAATTGCAACTTCAATTTCAACTTCAATTTCAACTTCAATTTCAACTTCAATTTCAACTTCAATTTCAACTTCAATTTCAACTTCAAATTCAACTTCAATTTCAACTTCAATTTCAACTTCAATTTCAACTCCAATTTCAACTTCAATTTCAACTTCAATTTCAACTTCAATTTCAACTTCAATTTCAACTTCAATTTCAACTTCAATTTCAACTTCAATTTCAAATTCAATTTCAACTTCAATTTCAACTTCAATTTCAAATTCAATTTCAACTTCAATTTCAACTTCAATTTCAAAGTCAATTTCAACTTCAATTTCAACTTCAATTTTAACTTTAATTTCAACTTGAATTTCAACTTCAATTTCAATTTCAACTTCAATTTTAACTTCAATTTCAACTTCAATTTCAACTTCAATTTCAACTTCAATTTCAACTTCAATTTTAACTTCAATTTCAACTCCAATTTCAACTTCAATTTCAACTTCAATTTCAACTTCAATTTCAACTCCAATTTCAACTTCAATTTCAACTTCAATTTCAACTTCAATTTCAACTTCAATTTCAACTTCAATTTCAACTTCAATTTCAACTTCAATTTCAACTTCAATTTCAACTTCAGTTTCAACTTCAATTTCAACTTTAATTTCAACTTCAATTTCAACTTCAATTTCAACTTCAATTGCAACTGCAATTTCAACTTCAATTTCAACTTCAATTTCAACTTCAATTTCAACTTCAATTTCAACTTCAATTTCAACTTCAAATTCAACTTCAATTTCAACTTCAATTTTAACTTCAATTTCAATTTCAATTTCAACTTCAATTTCAACTTCAATTTCAACTTCAATTTCAACTTCAATTTCAACTTCAATTTCAACTTCAATTTCAACTTCAATTTCAACTTCAATTTCAACTTCAATTTCAACTTCAATTTCAACTTCAATTTCAACTTCAATTTCAACTTCAATTTCAACTTCAAATTCAACTTCAATTTCAACTTCAATTTCAACTTCAAATTCAACTTCAATTTCAACTTCAATTTCAACTTCAATTTTAACTTCAATTTCAACTTCAATTTCAACTTCAATTTCAACTTCAATTTCAACTTCAATTTCAATGTCAATTTCAACTTCAATTTCAACTTCAATTTCAACTTCAATTTCAACTTCAATTTCAAATTCAATTTCAACTTCAATTTCAACTTCAATTTCAAAGTCAATTTCAACTTCAATTTCAACTTCAATTTTAACTTTAATTTCAACTTGAATTTCAACTTCAATTTCAATTTCAACTTCAATTTTAACTTCAATTTCAACTTCAATTTCAACTTCAATTTCAACTTCAATTTCAACTTCAATTTTAACTTCAATTTCAACTCCAATTTCAACTTCAATTTCAACTTCAATTTCAACTTCAATTTCAACTCCAATTTCAACTTCAATTTCAACTTCAATTTCAACTTCAATTTCAACTTCAATTTCAACTTCAATTTCAACTTCAATTTCAACTTCAATTTCAACTTCAGTTTCAACTTCAATTTCAACTTTAATTTCAACTTCAATTTCAACTTCAATTTCAACTTCAATTGCAACTTCAATTTCAACTTCAATTTCAACTTCAATTTCAACTTCAATTTCAACTTCAATTTCAACTTCAATTTCAACTTCAATTTCAACTTCAAATTCAACTTCAATTTCAACTTCAATTTCAACTTCAATTTCAACTCCAATTTCAACTTCAATTTCAACTTCAATTTCAACTTCAATTTCAACTTCAATTTCAACTTCAATTTCAACTTCAATTTCAACTTCAATTTCAACTTCAATTTTAACTTCAATTTCAACTTCAATTTCAACTTCAATTTTAACTTCAATTTCAACTCCAATTTCAACTTCAATTTCAACTTCAATTTCAACTTCAATTTCAACTCCAATTTCAACTTCAATTTCAACTTCAATTTCAACTTCAATTTCAACTTCAATTTCAACTTCAATTTCAACTTCAATTTCAACTTCAATTTCAACTTCAATTTCAACTTCAATTTCAATTTCAATTTTAACTTGAATTTCAACTTCAATTTCAACTTCAATTACAACTTCAACTTCAATATTCAAACTTAACTTGAACTTCAACTTAAATTCAACTTCAACTTCAACTTCAATTTCAACTTCAAGTTCAATTTCAATTTCAATTTCAACTTCCAATTTCAACTTCAATTTCAACTTCAATTTCAACATC
Source organism: Brachycybe producta (assembly GCA_036925085.1). Classification (NCBI taxonomy): domain Eukaryota; kingdom Metazoa; phylum Arthropoda; class Diplopoda; order Playtdesmida; family Andrognathidae; genus Brachycybe; species Brachycybe producta. The sequence goes on from JAUPFP010000242.1 coordinate 34,824, forward strand.
AATTTCAACTTCAGTTTCAACTTCAATTTCAACTTTAATTTCAACTTCAATTTCAACTTCAATTTCAACTTCAATTGCAACTTCAATTTCAACTTCAATTTCAACTTCAATTTCAACTTCATTTCAACTTCAATTTCAACTTCAATTTCAACTTCAATTCAACTTCAATTTCAACTTCAATTTCAACTTCAAATTCAACTCCATTTCAACTTCAATTTCAACTTCAATTTCAACTTCAATTTCAACTTCAATTTCAACTTCAATTTCAACTTCAATTTCAACTTCAATTTCAACTTCAATTTCAACTTCAATTTTAACTTCAATTTCAACTTCAATTTCAACTTCATTTTAACTTCAATTTCAACTCCAATTTCAACTTCAATTTCAACTTCAATTTCCAACTTCAATTTCAACTCCAATTTCAACTTCAATTTCAACTTCAATTTCAACTTCAATTTCAACTTCAATTTCAACTTCAATTTCAACTTCAATTTCAACTTCAATTTCAACTTCAATTTCAACTTCAATTTCAACTTCAATTTCAACTTCAATTTCAATTTCAATTTTAACTTGAATTTCAACTTCAATTTCAACTTCAATTACAACTTCAACTTCAATATTCAAACTTAACTTGAACTTCAACTTAAATTCAACTTCAACTTCAACTTCAATTTCAACTTCAAGTTCAATTTCAATTTCAATTTCAACTTCCAATTTCAACTTCAATTTCAACTTCAATTTCAACTCCAATTTCAACTTCAATTTCAACTTCAATTTCAACTTCAATTTCAACTTCAATTTCAACTTCAGTTTCAACTTCAATTTCAACTTTAATTTCAACTTCAATTTCAACTTCAATTTCAACTTCAATTGCAACTGCAATTTCAACTTCAATTTCAACTTCAATTTCAACTTCAATTTCAACTTCAATTTCAACTTCAATTTCAACTTCAAATTCAACTTCAATTTCAACTTCAATTTAACTTCAATTTCAATTTCAATTTCAACTTCAATTTCAACTTCAATTTCAACTTCAATTTCAACTTCAATTTCAACTTCAATTTCAACTTCAATTTCAACTTCAATTTCAACTTCAATTTCAACTTCAATTTCAACTTCAATTTCAACTTCAATTTCAACTTCAATTTCAACTTCAATTTTAACTTCAATTTCAACTTCAAATTCAACTTCAATTTCAACTTCAATTTCAACTTCAAATTCAACTTCAATTTCAACTTCAATTTCAACTTCAATTTTAACTTCAATTTCAACTTCAATTTCAACTTCAATTTCAACTTCAAATTCAACTTCAATTTCAACTTCAATTTCAACTTCAAATTCAACTTCAATTTCAACTTCAATTTCAACTTCAATTTTAACTTCAATTTCAACTTCAATTTCAACTTCAATTTCAACTTCAAATTCAACTTCAATTTCAACTTCAATTTCAACTTCAATTTTAACTTCAATTTCAACTTCAATTTCAACTTCAATTTCAACTTCAATTTCAACTTCAATTTCAACTTCAATTTCAATGTCAATTTCAACTTCAATTTCAACTTCAATTTCAACTTCAATTTCAACTTCAATTTCAACTTCAATTTCAACTTCAATTTCAAAGTCAATTTCAACTTCAATTTCAACTTCAATTTTAACTTTAATTTCAACTTGAATTTCAACTTCAATTTCAATTTCAACTTCAATTTTAACTTCAATTTCAACTTCAATTTCAAGTTCAATTTCAACTTCAATTTCAACTTCAATTTTAACTTCAATTTTAACTTCAATTTCAACTTCAATTTTAACTTCAATTTCAACTTCAATTGCAACTTCAATTTCAATTTCAATTCCAACTTCAATTTCAACTTCAATTTCAACTTCAATTTCAACTTCAATTTCAACTTCAATTTCAACTTCAATTTTAACTTCAATTTCAACTTCAATTTCAACTTCAATTTCAACTTCAATTTCAACTCCAATTTCAACTTCAATTTCAACTTCAATTTCAACTTCAATTTCAACTTCAATTTCAACTTCAATTTCAACTTCAATTTCAACTTCAATTTCAACTTCAATTTCAACTTCAATTTCAACTTCAATTTCAACTTCAATTTCAACTTCAATTTCAATTTCAATTTTAACTTGAATTTCAACTTCAATTTCAACTTCAATTTCAACTTCAGTTTCAACTTCAATTTCAACTTTAATTTCAACTTCAATTTCAACTTCAATTTCAACTTCAATTGCAACTTCAATTTCAACTTCAATTTCAACTTCAATTTCAACTTCAATTTCAACTTCAATTTCAACTTCAATTTCAACTTCAAATTCAACTTCAATTTCAACTTCAATTTCAACTTCAATTTCAACTCCAATTTCAACTTCAATTTCAACTTCAATTTCAACTTCAATTTCAACTTCAATTTCAACTTCAATTTCAACTTCAATTTCAACTTCAATTTCAACTTCAATTTCAACTTCAATTTTAACTTCAATTTCAACTTCAATTTCAACTTCAATTTTAACTTCAATTTCAACTCCAATTTCAACTTCAATTTCAACTTCAATTTCAACTTCAATTTCAACTCCAATTTCAACTTCAATTTTAACTTCAATTTCAACTTCAATTTCAACTTCAATTTCAACTTCAATTTCAACTTCAATTTCAACTTCAATTTCAACTTCAATTTCAACTTCAATTTCAACTTCAATTTCAACTTCAATTTCAATTTCAATTTTAACTTGAATTTCAACTTCAATTTCAACTTCAATTACAACTTCAACTTCAATATTCAAACTTAACTTGAACTTCAACTTAAATTCAACTTCAACTTCAACTTCAATTTCAACTTCAAGTTCAATTTCAATTTCAATTTCAACTTCCAATTTCAACTTCAATTTCAACTTCAATTTCAACTCCAATTTCAACTTCAATTTCAACTTCAATTTCAACTTCAATTTCAACTTCAATTTCAACTTCAGTTTCAACTTCAATTTCAACTTTAATTTCAACTTCAATTTCAACTTCAATTTCAACTTCAATTGCAACTTCAATTGCAACTTCAATTTCAACTTCAATTTCAACTTCAATTTCAACTTCAATTTCAACTTCAATTTCAACTTCAAATTCAACTTCAATTTCAACTTCAATTTTAACTTCAATTTCAATTTCAATTTCAACTTCAATTTCAACTTCAATATTCAACTTCAATTTCAACTTCAATTTCAACTTCAATTTCAACTTCAATTTCAACATCAATTTCAACTTCAATTTCAACTTCAATTTCAACTTCAATTTCAACTTCAATTTCACTTCAATTTCAACTTCAATTTTAACTTCAATTTCAACTTCAAATTCAACTTCAATTTCAACTTCAATTTCAACTTCAAATTCAACTTCAATTTCAACTTCAATTTCAACTTCAATTTTAACTTCAATTTCAACTTCAATTTCAACTTCAATTTCAACTTCAATTTCAACTTCATTTCAACTTCAATTTCAATGTCAATTTCAACTTCAATTTCAACTTCAATTTCAACTTCAATTTCAACTTCAATTTCAACTTCAATTTCAACTTCAATTTCAACTTCAATTTCAACTTCAGTTTTCAACTTCAATTTCAACTTTAATTTCAACTTCAATTTCAACTTCAATTTCAACTTCAATTGCAACTTCAATTTCAACTTCAATTTCAATTTCAATTTTAACTTGAACTTCAACTTAATTTCAACTTCAACTTCAACTTCACTTTCAAGTTCAACTTCAAATTCAACTTCAACTTCAACTTCAAATTCAACTTCAATTTTAACTTCAATTTCAACTTCAATTTCAACTTCAATTTCAACTTCAATTTCAACTTCAACTTTAACTTCAATTTCAACTTCAATTTCAACTTCAATTTCAACTCAATTTCAACTCCAATTTCAACTTCAATTTTCAACTTCAATTTCAACTTCAATTTCAACTTCAATTTCAACTTCAATTTCAACTTCAATTTCAACTTCAATTTCAACTTCAATTTCAACTTCAATTTCAACCTTCAATTTCAATTTCAATTTTAACTTGAATTTCAACTTCAATTTCAACTTCAATTACAACTTCATCTTCAATATTCAAACTTAACTTGAACTTCAACTTAAATTCAACTTCAACTTCAACTTCAATTTCAACTTCAAGTTCAACTTCAATTTCAACTTCAATTTCAACTTCAAATTCAACTTCAATTTCAACTTCAATTTCAACTTCAATTTTAACTTCAATTTCAACTTCAATTTCAACTTCAATTTCAACTTCAATTTCAACTTCAATTTTAACTTCAATTTCAACTTCAATTTCAACTTCAATTTCAACTTCAATTTCAACTTCAATTTCAACTTCAATTTCAATGTCAATTTCAACTTCAATTTCAACTTCAATTTCAACTTCAATTTCAACTTCAATTTCAACTTCAATTTCAACTTCAATTTCAACTTCAATTTCAACTTCAGTTTCAACTTCAATTTCAACTTTAATTTCAACTTCAATTTCAACTTCAATTTCAACTTCAATTGCAACTTCAATTTCAACTTCAATTTCAATTTCAATTTTAACTTGAACTTCAACTTAATTTCAACTTCAACTTCAACTTCACTTTCAAGTTCAACTTCAAATTCAACTTCAACTTCAACTTCAAATTCAACTTCAATTTTAACTTCAATTTCAACTTCAATTTCAACTTCAATTTCAACTTCAATTTCAACTTCAACTTTAACTTCAATTTCAACTTCAATTTCAACTTCAATTTCAACTTCAATTTCAACTCCAATTTCAACTTCAATTTCAACTTCAATTTCAACTTCAATTTCAACTTCAATTTCAACTTCAATTTCAACTTCAATTTCAACTTCAATTTCAACTTCAATTTCAACTTCAATTTCAACTTCAATTTCAATTTCAATTTTAACTTGAATTTCAACTTCAATTTCAACTTCAATTACAACTTCATCTTCAATATTCAAACTTAACTTGAACTTCAACTTAAATTCAACTTCAACTTCAACTTCAATTTCAACTTCAAGTTCAATTTCAATTTCAATTTCAACTTCCAATTTCAACTTCAATTTCAACTTCAATTTCAACTCCAATTTCAACTTCAATTTCAACTTCAATTTCAACTTCAATTTCAACTTCAATTTCAACTTCAGTTTCAACTTCAATTTCAACTTTAATTTCAACTTCAATTTCAACTTCAATTTCAACTTCAATTGCAACTGCAATTTCAACTTCAATTTCAACTTCAATTTCAACTTCAATTTCAACTTCAATTTCAACTTCAATTTCAACTTCAAATTCAACTTCAATTTCAACTTCAATTTTAACTTCAATTTCAATTTCAATTTCAACTTCAATTTCAACTTCAATTTCAACTTCAATTTCAACTTCAATTTCAACTTCAATTTCAACTTCAATTTCAACTTCAATTTCAACTTCAATTTCAACTTCAATTTCAACTTCAATTTCAACTTCAATTTCAACTTCAATTTCAACTTCAATTTCAACTTCAATTTCAACTTCAAATTCAACTTCAATTTCAACTTCAATTTCAACTTCAAATTCAACTTCAATTTCAACTTCAATTTCAACTTCAATTTTAACTTCAATTTCAACTTCAATTTCAACTTCAATTTCAACTTCAATTTCAACTTCAATTTCAACTTCAATTTCAATGTCAATTTCAACTTCAATTTCAACTTCAATTTCAACTTCAATTTCAACTTCAATTTCAACTTCAATTTCAACTTCAATTTCAACTTCAATTTCAAAGTCAATTTCAACTTCAATTTCAACTTCAATTTTAACTTTAATTTCAACTTGAATTTCAATTTCAATTTCAATTTCAACTTCAATTTTAACTTCAATTTCAACTTCAATTTCAACTTCAATTTCAACTTCAATTTCAACTTCAATTTTAACTTCAATTTTAACTTCAATTTCAACTTCAATTTTAACTTCAATTTCAACTTCAATTGCAACTTCAATTTCAATTTCAATTTCAACTTCAATTTCAACTTCAATTTCAACTTCAATTTCAACTTCAATTTCAACTTCAATTTCAACTTCAATTTTAACTTCAATTTCAACTTCAATTTCAACTTCAATTTCAACTTCAATTTCAACTCCAATTTCAACTTCAATTTCAACTTCAATTTCAACTTCAATTTCAACTTCAATTTCAACTTCAATTTCAACTTCAATTTCAACTTCAATTTCAACTTCAATTTCAACTTCAATTTCAACTTCAATTTCAACTTCAATTTCAACTTCAATTTCAACTTCAATTTCAATTTCAATTTTAACTTGAATTTCAACTTCAATTTCAACTTCAATTTCAACTTCAGTTTCAACTTCAATTTCAACTTTAATTTCAACTTCAATTTCAACTTCAATTTCAACTTCAATTGCAACTTCAATTTCAACTTCAATTTCAACTTCAATTTCAACTTCAATTTCAACTTCAATTTCAACTTCAATTTCAACTTCTAATTCAACTTCAATTTCAACTTCAATTTCAACTTCAATTTCAACTCCAATTTCAACTTCAATTTCAACTTCAATTTCAACTTCAATTTCAACTTCAATTTCAACTTCAATTTCAACTTCAATTTCAACTTCAATTTCAACTTCAATTTCAACTTCAATTTTAACTTCAATTTCAACTTCAATTTCAACTTCAATTTCAACTTCAATTTCAACTCCAATTTCAACTTCAATTTCAACTTCAATTTCAACTTCAATTTCAACTTCAATTTCAACTTCAATTTCAACTTCAATTTCAACTTCAATTTCAACTTCAATTTCAACTTCAATTTCAACTTCAATTTCAACTTCAATTTCAACTTCAATTTCAACTTCAATTTCAAAGTCAATTTCAACTTCAATTTCAACTTCAATTTTAACTTGAATTTCAACTTGAATTTCAACTTCAATTTCAATTTCAACTTCAATTTTAATTTCAATTTCAACTTCAATTTCAACTTCAATTTCAACTTCAATTTCAACTTCAATTTTAACTTCAATTTTAACTTCAATTTCAACTTCAATTTTAACTTCAATTTCAACTTCAATTGCAACTTCAATTTCAATTTCAATTTCAACTTCAATTTCAACTTCAATTTCAACTTCAATTTCAACTTCAATTTCAACTTCAATTTCAACTTCAATTTCAACTTCAATTTCAACTTCAATTTCAACTTCAATTTCAACTTCAATTTTAACTTCAATTTCAACTTCAATTTCAACTTCAATTTTAACTTCAATTTCAACTCCAATTTCAACTTCAATTTCAACTTCAATTTCAACTTCAATTTCAACTCCAATTTCAACTTCAATTTCAACTTCAATTTCAACTTCAATTTCAACTTCAATTTCAACTTCAATTTCAACTTCAATTTCAACTTCAATTTCAACTTCAATTTCAACTTCAATTTCAACTTCAATTTCAATTTCAATTTTAACTTGAATTTCAACTTCAATTTCAACTTCAATTACAACTTCAACTTCAATATTCAAACTTAACTTGAACTTCAACTTAAATTCAACTTCAACTTCAACTTCAATTTCAACTTCAATTGCAACTGCAATTTCAACTTCAATTTCAACTTCAATTTCAACTTCAATTTCAACTTCAATTTCAATTTCAATTTTAACTTGAATTTCAACTTCAATTTCAACTTCAATTTCAACTTCAATTACAACTTCAACTTCAATATTCAAACTTAACTTGAACTTCAACTTAATTTCAACTTCAATTTCAACTTCAATTTCAACTTCAATTGCAACTGCAATTTCAACTTCAATTTCAACTTCAATTTCAACTTCAATTTCAACTTCAATTTCAACTTCAATTTCAACTTCAAATTCAACTTCAATTTCAACTTCAATTTTAACTTCAATTTCAATTTCAATTTCAACTTCAATTTCAACTTCAATTTCAACTTCAATTTCAACTTCAATTTCAACTTCAATTTCAACTTCAATTTCAACTTCAATTTCAACTTCAATTTCAACTTCAATTTCAACTTCAATTTCAACTTCAATTTCAACTTCAATTTCAACTTCAATTTTAACATCAATTTCAACTTCAATTTCAACTTCAATTTCAACTTCAATTTCAACTTCAATTTCAACTTAATTTTAACTTCAATTTTAACTTCAATTTCAACTTCAATTTCAACTTAAATTTCAACTTCAATTTTAACTTCAATTTCAACTTAAATTTCAACTTAAATTTCAACTTCAGTTTCAACTTCAATTTCAACTTCAATTTCAACTTCAACTTCAATTTCAACTTCAATTTCAATTTCAATTTCAACTTCAATTTCAACTTCAATTTTAACTTCAATTTCAACTTCAATTTCAACTCCAATTTCAACTTCAATTTCAACTTCAATTTCAACATCAATTTCAACTTCAATTTCAAATTCAATTTTAACTTCAATTTTAACTTCAATTTCAACATAAATTTCAACTTAAATTTCAACTTCAATTTCAACTTCAATTTTAACTTCAATTTCAACTTCAATTTCAAATTTAATTTCAACTTCAATTTCAACTTCAATTTCAACTTCAATTTCAAATTCAATTTCAACTTCAATTTCAACTTCAATTTCAACTTCATTTTCAACTTCAATTTCGACTTCAAATTTAATTTCAATTTCAACTTCAATTTCAATTTCAATTTCAACTTCAATTTTAACATCAATTTCAACTTCAATTTCAACTTCAATTTCAACTTCAATTTCAACTAATTTTAACTTCAATTTTAACTTCAATTTCAACTTCAATTTCAACTTAAATTTCAACTTCAATTTTAACTTCAATTTCAACTTCAATTTTAACTTCAATTTCAACTTCAATTTCAACTTCAATTTCAACTTCAATTTCAAATTTAATTTCAACTTCAGTTTTAATTTCAATTTCAACTTCAATTTCAACTTCAATTTCTACTTCAATTTCAACTTCAATTTTAACTTCAATTTCAACTTCAATTTCAACTTCAATTTCAACTTCAATTTCAACTTCAATTATAACATCAATTTCAACTTCAATTTCAACTTCACTTTCAACTTCAATTTCAACTTAATTTTAACTTCAATTTCAACTTCAATTTCAACTTCAATTTCAACTTCAATTTCAACTTCAAATTTAACTTCAATTTCAACTTCAATTTCAACTTCAATTTCAACTTCAACTTCAATTTCAAACTTAATTTCAACTTCAACTTAACTTCAACTTCAACTTCAACTTCACTTTCAAGTTCAATTTCAAATTCAACTTTAACTTCAACTTTAACTTTACTTAAACTTAAACTTCAATTTTAACTTCAATTTCAACTTCAATTTCAACTTCAATTTCAACTTCAATTTCAACTTCAATTTCAACTTTAATTTCAACTTCAATTTCAACTTCAATTTCAATTTCAATTTCAACTTCAATTTTAACTTTCAATTTCAACTTCAATTTCAACTTCAATTTCAACTTCAATTTCAACTTCAATTTCTACTTCAATTACAACTTCAATTTTAACTTCAATTTCAACTTCAATTTTAACTTCAATTTCAACTTCAATTTCAACTTCAATTTTAACTTCAATTTTAACATCAATTTCAACTTCAATTTCAACTTCAATTTCAACTTCACTTTCAACTTCAATTTCAACTTAATTTTAACTTCAATTTTAACTTCAAATTCAACTTCAATTTCAATTTCAATTTCAACTTCAATTTCAACTTCAATTTCAACTTCAATTTCAACTTCAATTTCAACTTCAATTTTAACTTCAATTGCAACTTCAATTTCAACTTCAATTTCAATTTCAATTTTAACTTGAACTTCAACTTAACTTCAACTTCAACTTCAACTTCACTTTCAAGTTCAACTTCAAATTCATCTTCAACTTTAACTTCAATTAAACTTAAACTTCAATTTTAACTTCAATTTCAACTTCAATTTCAACTTCAACTTCAATTTCAACTTCAATTTCAACTTCAAATTCAACTTCAATTTCAACTTCAATTTTAACTTCAATTTCAATTTTAATTTCAACTTCAATTTCAACTTCAATTTCAACTTCAATTTCAACTTCAATTTCAACTTCAATTTCAACTTCAATTTCAACTTCAATTTCAACTTCAATTTCAACTTCAATTTCAACTTCAATTTCAACTTCAATTTCAACTTCAATTTCAACTTCAAATTCAACTTCAATTTCAACTTCAATTTCAACTTCAAATTCAACTTCAATTTCAACTTCAATTTCAACTTCAATTTTAACTTCAATTTCAACTTCAATTTCAACTTCAATTTCAACTTCAATTTCAACTTCAATTTCAATGTCAATTTCAACTTCAATTTCAACTTCAATTTCAACTTCAATTTCAACTTCAATTTCAACTTCAATTTCAACTTCAATTTCAACTTCAATTTCAACTTCAATTTCAATGTCAATTTCAACTTCAATTTCAACTTCAATTTTAACTTTAATTTCAACTTGAATTTCAACTTCAATTTCAATTTCAACTTCAATTTTAACTTCAATTACAACTTCAATTTCAACTTCAATTTCAACTTCAATTTCAACTTCAATTTTAACTTCAATTTTAACTTCAATTTCAACTTCAATTTTAACTTCAATTTCAACTTCAATTGCAACTTCAATTTCAACTTCAATTTCAACTTCAATTTCAACTTCAATTTCAACTTCAATTTCAACTTCAATTTCAACTTCAATTTCAACTTCAATTTCAACTTCAATTTCAACTTCAATTTTAATTTCAAATTCAACTTAAACTTCAATTTCAAACTTAACTTCAACTTCAACTTAACTTCAACTTTAACTTCAACTTCACTTTCAAGTTCAACTTCAAATTCATCTTCAACTTAACTTCAACTTCAACTTCAACTTCACTTTCAAGTTCAACTTCAAATTCATCTTCAACTTTAACTTCAATTAAACTTAAACTTCAATTTTAACTTCAATTTCAACTTCAATTTCAACTTCAATTTCAACTTCAAGTTCAATTTCAATTTCAATTTCAACTTTCAATTTCAACTTCAATTTCAACTTCAATTTCAACTCCAATTTCAACTTCAATTTCAACTTCAATTTCAACTTCAATTTCAACTTCAATTTCAACTTCAATTGCAACTTCAATTTCAACTTCAATTTCAATTTCAATTTTAACTTGAACTTCAACTTAACTTCAACTTCAACTTCAACTTCACTTTCAAGTTCAACTTCAAATTCAACTTCAACTTCAACTTCAAATTCAACTTCAATTTTAACTTCAATTTCAACTTCAATTTCAACTTCAATTTCAACTTCAATTTCAACTTCAATTTCAACTTCAATTTTAACTTCAATTTCAACTTCAATTTCAACTTCAATTTCAACTTCAATTTCAACTCCAATTTCAACTTCAATTTCAACTTCAATTTCAACTTCAATTTCAACTTGAATTTCAACTTCAATTTCAACTTCAATTTCAACTTCAATTTCAACTTGAATTTCAACTTCAATTTCAATTTCAATTTTAACTTGAATTTCAACTTGAATTTCAACTTCAATTTCAACTTCAATTTCAACTTCAATTACAACTTCAACTTCAATATTCAAACTTAACTTGAACTTCAACTTAAATTCAACTTCAACTTCAACTTCAATTTCAACTTCAAGTTCAATTTCAAGTTCAATTTCAACTTTCAATTTCAACTTTAATTTCAACTTCAATTTCAACTTCAATTTCAACTTCAATTGCAACTTCAATTTCAACTTCAATTTCAACTTCAATTTCAACTTCAATTTCAACTTCAATTTCACCTCCAATTTCAACTTCAATTTCAACTTCAATTTCAAATTCAAATTCAACTTCAATTTCAACTTTATTTTCAACTTCAATTTTAACTTCAATTTCAACTTCAATTTCAACTTCAATTTCAACTTCAATTTCAATTTCAATTTCAACTTCAATTTCAACTTCAATTTCAACTCCAATTTCAACTTCAATTTCAACTTCAATTTCAAATTCAATTTCAACTTCCATTTCAACTTCAATTTCAACTTCAATTTCGACTTCAATTTCAACTTAAATTTCAACTTAAATTTCAACTTCAATTTCAACTTAAATTTCAACTTCAATATTAACTTCAATTTCAACTTCAATTTCAAATTTATTTTCAACTTCAGTTTTAATTTCAATTTCAACTTCAATTTCAACTTCAATTTCTACTTCAATTTCAACTTCAATTTTAACTTCAATTTCAACTTCAATTTCAACTTCAATTTCAACTTCAATTTCAACTTCAATTTTAACATCAATTTCAACTTCAATTTCAACTTCACTTTCAACTTCAATTTCAACTTAATTTTAACTTCAATTTCAACTTCAATTTCAACTTCAATTTCAACTTCAATTTCAACTTCAATTTCAACTTCAATTTTAACATCAATTTCAACTTCAATTTCAACTTCACTTTCAACTTCAATTTCAACTTAATTTTAACTTCAATTTTAACTTCAAATTCAATTTCAATTTTAACTTTAATTTCAACTTCAGTTTCAACTTCAATTTCAACTTCAATTTCAACTTCAAATTTAACTTCAATTTCAACTTCAATTTCAACTTCAATTTCAACTTCAATTTCAACTTCAATTTTAACATCAATTTCAACTTCAATTTTAACTTCAATTTTAACTTCAATTTCAACTTAAATTTCAACTTAAATTTCAACTTCAATTTCAACATCAATTTCAACTTCAATTTCAAATTCAATTTTAACTTCAATTTTAACTTCAATTTCAACTTAAATTTCAACTTAAATTTCAACTTCAATTTCAACTTCAATTTTAACTTCAATTTCAACTTCAATTTCAAATTTAATTTCAACTTCAATTTCAACTTCAATTTCAACTTCAATTTCAACTTCAATTTCAACTTCAATTTCAAATTCAATTTCAACTTCAATTTCAACTTCAATTTCAACTTCATTTTCAACTTCAATTTCGACTTCAATTTTAATTTCAATTTCAACTTCAATTTCAATTTCAATTTCAACTTCAATTTCAACTAATTTTAACTTCAATTTTAACTTCAATTTCAACTTCAATTTCAACTTAAATTTCAACTTCAATTTTAACTTCAATTTCAACTTCAATTTTAACTTCAATTTCAACTTCAATTTCAACTTCAATTTCAACTTCAATTTCAACTTCAATTTCGACTTCAATTTTAATTTCAATTTCAACTTCAATTTCAACTTCAATTTCAACTTCAATTTCAACTTCAATTTCAAGTTCAATTTCAACTTCAATTTTAACATCAATTTCAACTTCAGTTTCAACTTCAATTTCAACTTCAATTTCAACTTCAACTTCAATTTCAACTTCAATTTCAATTTCAATTTCAACTTCAATTTCAACTTCAATTTCAACTTCAATTTCAACTCCAATTTCAACTTCAATTTCAACTTCAATTTCAACATCAATTTCAACTTCAATTTCAAATTCAATTTTAACTTCAATTTTAACTTCAATTTCAACTTCAATTTCAACTTAAATTTCAACTTAAATTTCAACTTCAATTTCAACTTAAATTTCAACTTCAATATTAACTTCAATTTCAACTTCAATTTCAAATTTAATTTCAACTTCAGTTTTAATTTCAATTTCAACTTCAATTTCAACTTCAATTTCTACTTCAATTTCAACTTCAATTTTAACTTCAATTTCAACTTCAATTTCAACTTCAATTTCAACTTCAATTTCAACTTCAATTTTAACATCAATTTCAACTTCAATTTCAACTTCACTTTCAACTTCAATTTCAACTTAATTTTAACTTCAATTTCAACTTCAATTTCAACTTCAATTTTAACTTCAATTTCAACTTCAATTTTAACATCAATTTCAACTTCAATTTCAACTTCAATTTCAACTTCACTTTCAACTTCAATTTCAACTTAATTTTAACTTCAATTTTAACTTCAAATTCAACTTCAATTTCAATTTCAATTTCAACTTCAATTTCAACTTCAATTTCAACTTCAATTTCAACTTCAATTTCAACTTCAATTTTAACTTCAATTGCAACTTCAATTTCAACTTCAATTTCAATTTCAATTTTAACTTGAACTTCAACTTAACTTCAACTTCAACTTCAACTTCACTTTCAAGTTCAACTTCAAATTCATCTTCAACTTTAACTTCAATTAAACTTAAACTTCAATTTTAACTTCAATTTCAACTTCAATTTCAACTTCAACTTCAATTTCAACTTCAATTTCAACTTCAAATTCAACTTCAATTTCAACTTCAATTTTAACTTCAATTTCAATTTTAATTTCAACTTCAATTTCAACTTCAATTTCAACTTCAATTTCAACTTCAATTTCAACTTCAATTTCAACTTCAATTTCAACTTCAATTTCAACTTCAATTTCAACTTCAAATTCAACTTCAATTTCAACTTCAATTTCAACTTCAAATTCAACTTCAATTTCAACTTCAATTTCAACTTCAATTTTAACTTCAATTTCAACTTCAATTTCAACTTCAATTTCAACTTCAATTTCAACTTCAATTTCAACTTCAATTTCAATGTCAATTTCAACTTCAATTTCAACTTCAATTTCAACTTCAATTTCAACTTCAATTTCAACTTCAATTTCAACTTCAATTTCAACTTCAATTTCAACTTCAATTTCAACTTCAATTTCAACTTCAATTTCAACTTCAATTTCAATGTCAATTTCAACTTCAATTTCAACTTCAATTTTAACTTGAATTTCAACTTGAATTTCAACTTCAATTTCAATTTCAACTTCAATTTTAACTTCAATTTCAACTTCAATTTCAACTTCAATTTCAACTTCAATTTCAACTTCAATTTTAACTTCAATTTTAACTTCAATTTCAACTTCAATTTTAACTTCAATTTCAACTTCAATTGCAACTTCAATTTCAACTTCAATTTCAACTTCAATTTCAACTTCAATTTCAACTTCAATTTCAACTTCAATTTCAACTTCAATTTCAACTTCAATTTCAACTTCAATTTTAATTTCAAATTCAACTTAAACTTCAATTTCAAACTTAACTTCAACTTCAACTTAACTTCAACTTTAACTTCAACTTTAACTTCAACTTCACTTTCAAGTTCAACTTCAAATTCATCTTCAACTTAACTTCAACTTCAACTTCAACTTCACTTTCAAGTTCAACTTCAAGTTCATCTTCAACTTTAACTTCAATTAAACTTAAACTTCAATTTTAACTTCAATTTCAACTTCAATTTCAACTTCAATTTCAACTTCAATTTCAACTTCAAGTTCAATTTCAATTTCAATTTCAACTTTCAATTTCAACTTCAATTTCAAATTCAATTTTAACTTCAATTTTAACTTCAATTTCAACTTCAATTTCAACTTAAATTTCAACTTAAATTTCAACTTAAATTTCAACTTAAATTTCAACTTCAATATTAACTTCAATTTCAACTTCAATTTCAAATTTAATTTCAACTTCAGTTTTAATTTCAATTTCAACTTCAATTTCAACTTCAATTTCTACTTCAATTTCAACTTCAATTTTAACTTCAATTTCAACTTCAATTTCAACTTCAATTTCAACTTCAATTTCAACTTAAATTTCAACTTCAATATTAACTTCAATTTCAACTTCAATTTCAAATTTAATTTCAACTTCAGTTTTAATTTCAATTTCAACTTCAATTTCAACTTCAATTTCTACTTCAATTTCAACTTCAATTTTAACTTCAATTTCAACTTCAATTTCAACTTCAATTTCAACTTCAATTTCAACTTCAATTTCAACTTCAATTTTAACTTCAATTTCAACTTCAATTTCAACTTCAATTTCAACTTCAATTTCAACTTCAATTTTAACATCAATTTCAACTTCAATTTCAACTTCACTTTCAACTTCAATTTCAACTTAATTTTAACTTCAATTTCAACTTCAATTTCAACTTCAATTTTAACTTCAATTTCAACTTCAATTTTAACATCAATTTCAACTTCAATTTCAACTTCAATTTCAACTTCACTTTCAACTTCAATTTCAACTTAATTTTAACTTCAATTTTAACTTCAAATTCAACTTCAATTTCAATTTCAATTTCAACTTCAATTTCAACTTCAATTTCAACTTCAATTTCAACTTCAATTTCAACTTCAATTTCAACTTCAATTTTAACTTCAATTGCAACTTCAATTTCAACTTCAATTTCAATTTCAATTTTAACTTGAACTTCAACTTAACTTCAACTTCAACTTCAACTTCACTTTCAAGTTCAACTTCAAATTCATCTTCAACTTTAACTTCAATTAAACTTAAACTTCAATTTTAACTTCAATTTCAACTTCAATTTCAACTTCAACTTCAATTTCAACTTCAATTTCAACTTCAAATTCAACTTCAATTTCAACTTCAATTTTAACTTCAATTTCAATTTTAATTTCAACTTCAATTTCAACTTCAATTTCAACTTCAATTTCAACTTCAATTTCAACTTCAATTTCAACTTCAATTTCAACTTCAATTTCAACTTCAATTTCAACTTCAAATTCAACTTCAATTTCAACTTCAATTTCAACTTCAAATTCAACTTCAATTTCAACTTCAATTTCAACTTCAATTTTAACTTCAATTTCAACTTCAATTTCAACTTCAATTTCAACTTCAATTTCAACTTCAATTTCAATGTCAATTTCAACTTCAATTTCAACTTCAATTTCAACTTCAATTTCAACTTCAATTTCAACTTCAATTTCAACTTCAATTTCAACTTCAATTTCAACTTCAATTTCAACTTCAATTTCAACTTCAATTTCAACTTCAATTTCAATGTCAATTTCAACTTCAATTTCAACTTCAATTTTAACTTTAATTTCAACTTGAATTTCAACTTCAATTTCAATTTCAACTTCAATTTTAACTTCAATTTCAACTTCAATTTCAACTTCAATTTCAACTTCAATTTCAACTTCAATTTTAACTTCAATTTTAACTTCAATTTCAACTTCAATTTTAACTTCAATTTCAACTTCAATTGCAACTTCAATTTCAACTTCAATTTCAACTTCAATTTCAACTTCAATTTCAACTTCAATTTCAACTTCAATTTCAACTTCAATTTCAACTTCAATTTCAACTTCAATTTCAACTTCAATTTTAATTTCAAATTCAACTTAAACTTCAATTTCAAACTTAACTTCAACTTCAACTTAACTTCAACTTTAACTTCAACTTCACTTTCAAGTTCAACTTCAAATTCATCTTCAACTTAACTTCAACTTCAACTTCAACTTCACTTTCAAGTTCAACTTCAAATTCATCTTCAACTTTAACTTCAATTAAACTTAAACTTCAATTTTAACTTCAATTTCAACTTCAATTTCAACTTCAATTTCAACTTCAATTTCAACTTCAAGTTCAATTTCAATTTCAATTTCAACTTTCAATTTCAACTTCAATTTCAACTTCAATTTCAACTCCAATTTCAACTTCAATTTCAACTTCAATTTCAACTTCAATTTCAACTTCAATTTCAACTTCAATTGCAACTTCAATTTCAACTTCAATTTCAATTTCAATTTTAACTTGAACTTCAAGTTAACTTCAACTTCAACTTCAACTTCACTTTCAAGTTCAACTTCAAATTCAACTTCAACTTCAACTTCAAATTCAACTTCAATTTTAACTTCAATTTCAACTTCAATTTCAACTTCAATTTCAACTTCAATGTCAACTTCAATTTCAACTTCAATTTTAACTTCAATTTCAACTTCAATTTCAACTTCAATTTCAACTTCAATTACAACTCCAATTTCAACTTCAATTTCAACTTCAATTTCAACTTCAATTTCAACTTCAATTTCAACTTGAATTTCAACTTCAATTTCAACTTCAATTTCAACTTCAATTTCAACTTCAATTTCAACTTCAATTTCAATTTCAATTTTAACTTGAATTTCAACTTCAATTTCAACTTTAATTACAACTTCAACTTCAATATTCAAACTTAACTTGAACTTCAACTTAAATTCAACTTCAACTTCAACTTCAATTTCAACTTCAATTTCAACTTCAATTTCAACTTGAATTTCAACTTCAATTTCAATTTCAATTTTAACTTGAATTTCAACTTGAATTTCAACTTGAATTTCAACTTCAATTTCAACTTCAATTACAACTTCAACTTCAATATTCAAACTTAACTTGAACTTCAACTTAAATTCAACTTCAACTTCAACTTCAATTTCAACTTCAAGTTCAATTTCAAGTTCAATTTCAACTTTCAATTTCAACTTCAATTTCAACTTCAATTTCAACTCCAATTTCAACTTCAATTTCAACTTCAATTTCAACTTCAATTTCAACTTCAATTTCAACTTCAATTTCAACTTCAATTTCAACTTCAATTTCAACTTCAATTGCAACTTCAATTTCAAACTTAACTTCAACTTCAACTTAACTTCAACTTTAACTTCAACTTCACTTTCAAGTTCAACTTCAAATTCATCTTCAACTTAACTTCAACTTCAACTTCAACTTCACTTTCAAGTTCAACTTCAAATTCATCTTCAACTTTAACTTCAATTAAACTTAAACTTCAATTTTAACTTCAATTTCAACTTCAATTTCAACTTCAATTTCAACTTCAATTTCAACTTCAAGTTCAATTTCAATTTCAATTTCAACTTTCAATTTCAACTTCAATTTCAACTTCAATTTCAACTCCAATTTCAACTTCAATTTCAACTTCAATTTCAACTTCAATTTCAACTTCAATTTCAACTTCAATTGCAACTTCAATTTCAACTTCAATTTCAATTTCAATTTTAACTTGAACTTCAACTTAACTTCAACTTCAACTTCAACTTCACTTTCAAGTTCAACTTCAAATTCAACTTCAACTTCAACTTCAAATTCAACTTCAATTTTAACTTCAATTTCAACTTCAATTTCAACTTCAATTTCAACTTCAATTTCAACTTCAATTTCAACTTCAATTTTAACTTCAATTTCAACTTCAATTTCAACTTCAATTTCAACTTCAATTTCAACTCCAATTTCAACTTCAATTTCAACTTCAATTTCAACTTCAATTTCAACTTCAATTTCAACTTGAATTTCAACTTCAATTTCAACTTCAATTTCAATGTCAATTTCAACTTCAATTTCAACTTCAATTTCAACTTCAATTTCAACTTCAATTTCAACTTCAATTTCAACTTCAATTTCAACTTCAATTTCAACTTCAATTTCAACTTCAATTTCAACTTCAATTTCAATGTCAATTTCAACTTCAATTTCAACTTCAATTTTAACTTTAATTTCAACTTGAATTTCAACTTCAATTTCAATTTCAACTTCAATTTTAACTTCAATTTCAACTTCAATTTCAACTTCAATTTCAACTTCAATTTCAACTTCAATTTTAACTTCAATTTTAACTTCAATTTCAACTTCAATTTTAACTTCAATTTCAACTTCAATTGCAACTTCAATTTCAACTTCAATTTCAACTTCAATTTCAACTTCAATTTCAACTTCAATTTCAACTTCAATTTCAACTTCAATTTCAACTTCAATTTCAACTTCAATTTCAACTTCAATTTTAATTTCAAATTCAACTTAAACTTCAATTTCAAACTTAACTTCAACTTCAACTTAACTTCAACTTTAACTTCAACTTCACTTTCAAGTTCAACTTCAAATTCATCTTCAACTTAACTTCAACTTCAACTTCAACTTCACTTTCAAGTTCAACTTCAAATTCATCTTCAACTTTAACTTCAATTAAACTTAAACTTCAATTTTAACTTCAATTTCAACTTCAATTTCAACTTCAATTTCAACTTCAATTTCAACTTCAAGTTCAATTTCAATTTCAATTTCAACTTTCAATTTCAACTTCAATTTCAACTTCAATTTCAACTCCAATTTCAACTTCAATTTCAACTTCAATTTCAACTTCAATTTCAACTTCAATTTCAACTTCAATTTCAACTTCAATTGCAACTTCAATTTCAACTTCAATTTCAATTTCAATTTTAACTTGAACTTCAAGTTAACTTCAACTTCAACTTCAACTTCACTTTCAAGTTCAACTTCAAATTCAACTTCAACTTCAACTTCAAATTCAACTTCAATTTTAACTTCAATTTCAACTTCAATTTCAACTTCAATTTCAACTTCAATTTCAACTTCAATTTCAACTTCAATTTTAACTTCAATTTCAACTTCAATTTCAACTTCAATTTCAACTTCAATTACAACTCCAATTTCAACTTCAATTTCAACTTCAATTTCAACTTCAATTTCAACTTCAATTTCAACTTGAATTTCAACTTCAATTTCAACTTCAATTTCAACTTCAATTTCAACTTCAATTTCAACTTCAATTTCAATTTCAATTTTAACTTGAATTTCAACTTCAATTTCAACTTTAATTACAACTTCAACTTCAATATTCAAACTTAACTTGAACTTCAACTTAAATTCAACTTCAACTTCAACTTCAATTTCAACTTCAATTTCAACTTCAATTTCAACTTGAATTTCAACTTCAATTTCAATTTCAATTTTAACTTGAATTTCAACTTGAATTTCAACTTGAATTTCAACTTCAATTTCAACTTCAATTACAACTTCAACTTCAATATTCAAACTTAACTTGAAATTCAACTTAAATTCAACTTCAACTTCAACTTCAATTTCAACTTCAAGTTCAATTTCAAGTTCAATTTCAACTTTCAATTTCAACTTCAATTTCAACTTCAATTTCAACTCCAATTTCAACTTCAATTTCAACTTCAATTTCAACTTCAATTTCAACTTCAATTTCAACTTCAATTTCAACTTCAATTTCAACTTCAATTGCAACTTCAATTTCAAACTTAACTTCAACTTCAACTTAACTTCAACTTTAACTTCAACTTCACTTTCAAGTTCAACTTCAAATTCATCTTCAACTTAACTTCAACTTCAACTTCAACTTCACTTTCAAGTTCAACTTCAAATTCATCTTCAACTTTAACTTCAATTAAACTTAAACTTCAATTTTAACTTCAATTTCAACTTCAATTTCAACTTCAATTTCAACTTCAATTTCAACTTCAAGTTCAATTTCAATTTCAATTTCAACTTTCAATTTCAACTTCAATTTCAACTTCAATTTCAACTCCAATTTCAACTTCAATTTCAACTTCAATTTCAACTTCAATTTCAACTTCAATTTCAACTTCAATTGCAACTTCAATTTCAACTTCAATTTCAATTTCAATTTTAACTTGAACTTCAACTTAACTTCAACTTCAACTTCAACTTCACTTTCAAGTTCAACTTCAAATTCAACTTCAACTTCAACTTCAAATTCAACTTCAATTTTAACTTCAATTTCAACTTCAATTTCAACTTCAATTTCAACTTCAATTTCAACTTCAATTTCAACTTCAATTTTAACTTCAATTTCAACTTCAATTTCAACTTCAATTTCAACTTCAATTTCAACTCCAATTTCAACTTCAATTTCAACTTCAATTTCAACTTCAATTTCAACTTCAATTTCAACTTCAATTTCAACTTCAATTTCAACTTCAATTTCAACTTCAATTTCAACTTCAATTTTAATTTCAATTTTAACTTGAATTTCAACTTCAATTTCAACTTTAATTACAACTTCAACTTCAATATTCAAACTTAACTTGAACTTCAACTTAAATTCAACTTCAACTTCAACTTCAATTTCAACTTCAATTTCAACTTCAATTTCAACTTCAATTTCAACTTGAATTTCAACTTCAATTTCAATTTCAATTTTAACTTGAATTTCAACTTGAATTTCAACTTCAATTTCAACTTCAATTTCAACTTCAATTACAACTTCAACTTCAATATTCAAACTTAACTTGAACTTCAACTTAAATTCAACTTCAACTTCAACTTCAATTTCAACTTCAAGTTCAATTTCAAGTTCAATTTCAACTTTCAATTTCAACTTCAATTTCAACTTCAATTTCAACTCCAATTTCAACTTCAATTTCAACTTCAATTTTAACTTCAATTTCAACTTCAATTTCAACTTCAATTTCAACTTCAATTTCAACTTCAATTGCAACTTCAATTTCAACTTCAATTTCAACTTCAATTTCAACTTCAATTTCAACTTCAATTTCACCTCCAATTTCAACTTCAATTTCAACTTCAATTTCAAATTCAAATTCAACTTCAATTTCAACTTTATTTTCAACTTCAATTTTAACTTCAATTTCAACTTCAATTTCAACTTCAATTTCAACTTCAATTTCAATTTCAATTTCAACTTCAATTTCAACTTCAATTTCAACTCCAATTTCAACTTCAATTTCAACTTCAATTTCAAATTCAATTTCAACTTCCATTTCAACTTCAATTTCAACTTCATTTTCAACTTCAATTTTAACTTCAATTTCAACTTCAATTTCAACTTCAATTTCAACTTCAATTTCAACTTCAATTTCGACTTCAATTTCAACTTAAATTTCAACTTA
>JAUPFP010000243.1:0-57107 GCA_036925085.1 Brachycybe producta
TGAAATTGAAGTTAAAATTGAAGTTTAAGTTTAAGTAAAGTTAAAGTTGAAGTTGAATTTGAATTTGAAGTTGAACTTGAAAGTGAAGTTGAAGTTGAAGTTGACGTTGAAGTTGAAGTTAAGTTGAAGTTGAAATTAAGTTTGAAATTGAAGTTGAAGTTGAAGTTAAAATTGAAGTTGAAATTGAAGTTGAAATTAAATTTGAAATTGAAGATGAAATTGAAGTTAAAATTGAAGTTGAAATTGAAGTTGAAATTGAATTTGAAAATTGAAGTTGAAATTGAAGTTGAAATTGAAGTTGAAATTGAAGGTGAAATTGGAGTTGAAATTGAAGTTGAAATTGAAGTTGAAATTGAAGTTGAAATTGAAGTTGAAATTGAAATTGAAATTTAAGTTGAAATTAAAGTTGAAGTTGAAATTGAAGTTGAAATTGAAGTTGAAACTGAAGTTGAAATTTAAGTTGAAATTGAAGTTGAAATTGAAGTTAAAATTGAAGTTGAAATTTAAGTTGAAATTTAAGTTGAAATTTAAGTTCAAATTGATGTTAAAATTGAAGTTGAAATTGAAGTTGAAATTGAAGTTGAAATTGAAGTTGAAACTGAAGTTGAAATTGAAGTTGAAATTGAAGTTGAAATTGAAGTTGAAATTGAAGTTGAAATTGAAGTTGAAATTGAAGTTGAAATTGAAGTTGAAATTGAAGTTGAAATTGAAATTAAAATTGAAGTCGAAATTGAAGTTGAAATTGAAGTTGAAATTGAAGTTGAAATTGAAGTTAAGTTGAAGTTGAAATTAAGTTTGAAATTGAAGTTGAAGTTGAAATTAAAGTTAAAATTGAAGTTAAATTTGAAGTTGAAATTGAAGTTGAAATTGAAGTTGAAATTGAAGTTGAAACTGAAGTTGAATTTGAAGGTGAACTTGAAAGTGAAGTTGAAGTTGAAATTGAAGTTGAAATTGAAGTTGAAATTGAAGTTGAAATTGAAGTTGAAATTGAAGTTGAAATTGAAGTTGAAATTGAAAGTTAAAATTGAAGTTAAAATTGAAGTTGAAATTGAAGTAGAAATTGAAGTTGAAATTGAAGTTGAAATTGAAGTTGAAATTGAAAGTTAAAATTGAAGTTAAAATTGAAGTTGAAATTGAAGTAGAAATTGAAGTTGAAATTGAAGTTGAAATTGAAATTAAAACTGAAGTTGAAATTAAATTTGAAATTGAAGTTGAAATTGAAGTTAAAATTGAAGTTGAAATTGAAGTTGAAATTTAAGTTGAAATTTAAGTTGAAATTTATGTTGAAATTGAAGTTAAAATTGAAGTTGAAATTGAATTTGAAATTGAAGTTGAAATTGAAGTTGAAATTGAAGTTGAAATTGAAGTTGAAATTGGAGTTGAAATTGAAGTTGAAATTGAAGTTGAAATTTAAGTTGAAATTGAAGTTGAAATTGAAGTTGAAATTGAAATTGAAATTGAAGTTGAAATTAAAGTTGAAGTTGAAATTGAAGTTGAAATTGAAGTTGAAAATGAAGTTGAAATTTAAGTTGAAATTGAAGTTGAAATTGAAGTTAAAATTGAAGTTGAAATTTAAGTTGAAATTTAAGTTGAAATTGAAGTTGAAATTGATGTTAAAATTGAAGTTGAAATTGAAGTTGAAATTGAAGTTGAAATTGAAGTTGAAATTGAAGTTGAAATTGAAGTTGAAATTGAAGTTGAAATTGAAGTTGAAATTGAAATTAAAATTGAAGTCGAAATTGAAGTTGAAATTGAAGTTGAAATTGAAGTTGAAATTGAAGTTGAAATTGAAGTTGAAATTGAAGTTAAAATTGAAGTTGAAAATGAAGTTGAAATTGAAGTTGAAATTGAAGTTGAAATTGAAGTTAAAATTGAAGTTGAAAATGAAGTTGAAATTGAAGTTGAAATTGAAGTTGAAATTGAATTTGAAATTGGAGTTGAAATTGAAGTTGAAATTGAAGTTAAAATTGAAGTTGAAAATGAAGTTGAAATTGAAGTTGAATTTGAATTTGAAATTGAAGTTGAAATTGGAGGTGAAATTGAAGTTGAAATTGAAGTTGAATTTGAAGGTGAACTTGAAAGTGAAGTTGAAGTTGAAATTGAAGTTGAAATTGAAGTTGAAATTGATGTTAAAATTGAAGTTGAAATTGAAGTTGAAATTGAAGTTGAAATTGAAGTTGAAATTGAAAGTTAAAATTGAAGTTAAAATTGAAGTTGAAATTAAAGTTGAAATTGAAGTTAAAATTGAAGTTTAAGTTTAAGTAAAGTTAAAGTTGAAGTTGAAATTGAAGTTCAAATTGAAGTTCAAATTGAAGTTGAAATTGAAGTTGAAATTGAAGTTGAAATTGAAGTTGAAATTGAAGTTGAAATTGAAGTTGAAATTGAAGTTGAAATTGAAGTTAAAATTGAAGTTGAAAATGAAGTTGAAATTGAAGTTGAATTTGAATTTGAAATTGAAGTTGAAATTGAAGTTGAAATTGGAGGTGAAATTGAAGTTGAAATTGAAGTTGAAATTGAAGTTGAATTTGAAGGTGAACTTGAAAGTGAAGTTGAAGTTGAAATTGAAGTTGAATTTGAATTTGAAATTGAAGTTGAAATTGAAGTTGAAATTGGAGGTGAAATTGAAGTTGAAATTGAAGTTGAAGTTGAAGTTAAGTTGAAGTTGAAATTAAGTTTGAAATTGAAGTTGAAGTTGAAATTAAAGTTAAAATTGAAGTTAAATTTGAAGTTGAAATTGAAGTTGAAATTGAAGTTGAAATTGAAGTTGAAATTGAAGTTGAAACTGAAGTTGAATTTGAAGGTGAACTTGAAAGTGAAGTTGAAGTTGAAATTGAAGTTGAAATTGAAGTTGAAATTGAAGTTGAAATTGAAGTTGAAATTGAAGTTGAAATTGAAGTTGAAATTGAAAGTTAAAATTGAAGTTAAAATTGAAGTTGAAATTGAAGTAGAAATTGAAGTTGAAATTGAAGTTGAAATTGAAGTTGAAATTGAAAGTTAAAATTGAAGTTAAAATTGAAGTTGAAATTGAAGTAGAAATTGAAGTTGAAATTGAAGTTGAAATTGAAGTTGAAATTGAAATTAAAACTGAAGTTGAAATTAAATTTGAAATTGAAGTTGAAATTGAAGTTAAAATTGAAGTTGAAATTGAAGTTGAAATTTAAGTTGAAATTTAAGTTGAAATTTATGTTGAAATTGAAGATAAAATTGAAGTTGAAATTGAATTTGAAATTGAAGTTGAAATTGAAGTTGAAATTGAAGTTGAAATTGAAGTTGAAATTGGAGTTGAAATTGAAGTTGAAATTGAAGTTGAAATTGAAGTTGAAATTGAAGTTGAAATTGAAGTTGAAATTGAAATTGAAATTGAAGTTGAAATTAAAGTTGAAGTTGAAATTGAAGTTGAAATTGAAGTTGAAAATGAAGTTGAAATTTAAGTTGAAATTGAAGTTGAAATTGAAATTAAAATTGAAGTCGAAATTGAAGTTGAAATTGAAGTTGAAATTGAAGTTGAAATTGAAGTTAAGTTGAAGTTGAAATTAAGTTTGAAATTGAAGTTGAAGTTGAAATTAAAGTTAAAATTGAAGTTAAATTTGAAGTTGAAATTGAAGTTGAAATTGAAGTTGAAATTGAAGTTGAAACTGAAGTTGAATTTGAAGGTGAACTTGAAAGTGAAGTTGAAGTTGAAATTGAAGTTGAAATTGAAGTTGAAATTGAAGTTGAAATTGAAGTTGAAATTGAAGTTGAAATTGAAAGTTAAAATTGAAGTTAAAATTGAAGTTGAAATTGAAGTAGAAATTGAAGTTGAAATTGAAGTTGAAATTGAAGTTGAAATTGAAAGTTAAAATTGAAGTTAAAATTGAAGTTGAAATTGAAGTAGAAATTGAAGTTGAAATTGAAGTTGAAATTGAAGTTGAAATTGAAATTAAAACTGAAGTTGAAATTAAATTTGAAATTGAAGTTGAAATTGAAGTTAAAATTGAAGTTGAAATTGAAGTTGAAATTTAAGTTGAAATTTAAGTTGAAATTTATGTTGAAATTGAAGTTAAAATTGAAGTTGAAATTGAATTTGAAATTGAAGTTGAAATTGAAGTTGAAATTGAAGTTGAAATTGAAGTTGAAATTGGAGTTGAAATTGAAGTTGAAATTGAAGTTGAAATTGAAGTTGAAATTGAAGTTGAAATTGAAGTTGAAATTGAAATTGAAATTGAAGTTGAAATTAAAGTTGAAGTTGAAATTGAAGTTGAAATTGAAGTTGAAAATGAAGTTGAAATTTAAGTTGAAATTGAAGTTGAAATTGAAGTTAAAATTGAAGTTGAAATTTAAGTTGAAATTTAAGTTGAAATTTAAGTTGAAATTGATGTTAAAATTGAAGTTGAAATTGAAGTTGAAATTGAAGTTGAAATTGAAGTTGAAATTGAAGTTGAAATTGAAGTTGAAATTGAAGTTGAAATTGAAGTTGAAATTGAAATTAAAATTGAAGTCGAAATTGAAGTTGAAATTGAAGTTGAAATTGAAGTTGAAATTGAAGTTGAAATTGAAGTTGAAATTGAAGTTAAAATTGAAGTTGAAAATGAAGTTGAAATTGAAGTTGAAATTGAAGTTGAAATTGAAGTTAAAATTGAAGTTGAAAATGAAGTTGAAATTGAAGTTGAAATTGAAGTTGAAATTGAATTTGAAATTGGAGTTGAAATTGAAGTTGAAATTGAAGTTAAAATTGAAGTTGAAAATGAAGTTGAAATTGAAGTTGAATTTGAATTTGAAATTGAAGTTGAAATTGGAGGTGAAATTGAAGTTGAAATTGAAGTTGAATTTGAAGGTGAACTTGAAAGTGAAGTTGAAGTTGAAATTGAAGTTGAAATTGAAGTTGAAATTGATGTTAAAATTGAAGTTGAAATTGAAGTTGAAATTGAAGTTGAAATTGAAGTTGAAATTGAAAGTTAAAATTGAAGTTAAAATTGAAGTTGAAATTAAAGTTGAAATTGAAGTTAAAATTGAAGTTTAAGTTTAAGTAAAGTTAAAGTTGAAGTTGAAATTGAAGTTCAAATTGAAGTTCAAATTGAAGTTGAAATTGAAGTTGAAATTGAAGTTGAAATTGAAGTTGAAATTGAAGTTGAAATTGAAGTTGAAATTGAAGTTGAAATTGAAGTTAAAATTGAAGTTGAAAATGAAGTTGAAATTGAAGTTGAATTTGAATTTGAAATTGAAGTTGAAATTGAAGTTGAAATTGGAGGTGAAATTGAAGTTGAAATTGAAGTTGAAATTGAAGTTGAATTTGAAGGTGAACTTGAAAGTGAAGTTGAAGTTGAAATTGAAGTTGAATTTGAATTTGAAATTGAAGTTGAAATTGAAGTTGAAATTGGAGGTGAAATTGAAGTTGAAATTGAAGTTGAAGTTGAAGTTAAGTTGAAGTTGAAATTAAGTTTGAAATTGAAGTTGAAGTTGAAATTAAAGTTAAAATTGAAGTTAAATTTGAAGTTGAAATTGAAGTTGAAATTGAAGTTGAAATTGAAGTTGAAACTGAAGTTGAATTTCAAGGTGAACTTGAAAGTGAAGTTGAAGTTGAAATTGAAGTTGAAATTGAAGTTGAAATTGAAGTTGAAATTGAAGTTGAAATTGAAGTTGAAATTGAAGTTGAAATTGAAAGTTAAAATTGAAGTTAAAATTGAAGTTGAAATTGAAGTAGAAATTGAAGTTGAAATTGAAGTTGAAATTGAAGTTGAAATTGAAAGTTAAAATTGAAGTTAAAATTGAAGTTGAAATTGAAGTAGAAATTGAAGTTGAAATTGAAGTTGAAATTGAAATTAAAACTGAAGTTGAAATTAAATTTGAAATTGAAGTTGAAATTGAAGTTAAAATTGAAGTTGAAATTGAAGTTGAAATTTAAGTTGAAATTTAAGTTGAAATTTATGTTGAAATTGAAGTTAAAATTGAAGTTGAAATTGAATTTGAAATTGAAGTTGAAATTGAAGTTGAAATTGAAGTTGAAATTGAAGTTGAAATTGGAGTTGAAATTGAAGTTGAAATTGAAGTTGAAATTGAAGTTGAAATTGAAGTTGAAATTGAAGTTGAAATTGAAATTGAAATTGAAGTTGAAATTAAAGTTGAAGTTGAAATTGAAGTTGAAATTGAAGTTGAAGTTGAAATTGAAATTAAAATTGAAGTCGAAATTGAAGTTGAAATTGAAGTTGAAATTGAAGTTGAAATTGAAGTTGAAATTGAAGTTGAAATTGAAGTTAAAATTGAAGTTGAAAATGAAGTTGAAATTGAAGTTGAAATTGAAGTTGAAATTGAAGTTAAAATTGAAGTTGAAAATGAAGTTGAAATTGAAGTTGAAATTGAAGTTGAAATTGAATTTGAAATTGGAGTTGAAATTGAAGTTGAAATTGAAGTTAAAATTGAAGTTGAAAATGAAGTTGAAATTGAAGTTGAATTTGAATTTGAAATTGAAGTTGAAATTGGAGGTGAAATTGAAGTTGAAATTTAAGTTGAAATTTAAGTTGAAATTTATGTTGAAATTGAAGATAAAATTGAAGTTGAAATTGAATTTGAAATTGAAGTTGAAATTGAAGTTGAAATTGAAGTTGAAATTGAAGTTGAAATTGGAGTTGAAATTGAAGTTGAAATTGAAGTTGAAATTGGAGTTGAAATTGAAGTTGAAATTGAAGTTGAAATTGAAGTTGAAATTGAAGTTGAAATTGAAGTTGAAATTGAAATTGAAATTGAAGTTGAAATTAAAGTTGAAGTTGAAATTGAAGTTGAAATTGAAGTTGAAAATGAAGTTGAAATTTAAGTTGAAATTGAAGTTGAAATTGAAATTAAAATTGAAGTCGAAATTAAATTTGAAATTGAAGTTGAAATTGAAGTTAAAATTGAAGTTGAAATTGAAGTTGAAATTTAAGTTGAAATTTAAGTTGAAATTTATGTTGAAATTGAAGATAAAATTGAAGTTGAAATTGAATTTGAAATTGAAGTTGAAATTGAAGTTGAAATTGAAGTTGAAATTGAAGTTGAAATTGAAGTTGAAATTGAAGTTGAAATTGAAATTAAAACTGAAGTTGAAATTAAATTTGAAATTGAAGTTGAAATTGAAGTTAAAATTGAAGTTGAAATTGAAGTTGAAATTTAAGTTGAAATTTAAGTTGAAATTTATGTTGAAATTGAAGATAAAATTGAAGTTGAAATTGAATTTGAAATTGAAGTTGAAATTGAAGTTGAAATTGAAGTTGAAATTGAAGTTGAAATTGGAGTTGAAATTGAAGTTGAAATTGAAGTTGAAATTGAAGTTGAAATTGAAGTTGAAATTGAAGTTGAAATTGAAATTGAAATTGAAGTTGAAATTAAAGTTGAAGTTGAAATTGAAGTTGAAATTGAAGTTGAAAATGAAGTTGAAATTTAAGTTGAAATTGAAGTTGAAATTGAAATTAAAATTGAAGTCGAAATTGAAGTTGAAATTGAAGTTGAAATTGAAGTTGAAATTGAAGTTAAGTTGAAGTTGAAATTAAGTTTGAAATTGAAGTTGAAGTTGAAATTAAAGTTAAAATTGAAGTTAAATTTGAAGTTGAAATTGAAGTTGAAATTGAAGTTGAAATTGAAGTTGAAACTGAAGTTGAATTTGAAGGTGAACTTGAAAGTGAAGTTGAAGTTGAAATTGAAGTTGAAATTGAAGTTGAAATTGAAGTTGAAATTGAAGTTGAAATTGAAGTTGAAATTGAAAGTTAAAATTGAAGTTAAAATTGAAGTTGAAATTGAAGTAGAAATTGAAGTTGAAATTGAAGTTGAAATTGAAGTTGAAATTGAAAGTTAAAATTGAAGTTAAAATTGAAGTTGAAATTGAAGTAGAAATTGAAGTTGAAATTGAAGTTGAAATTGAAATTAAAACTGAAGTTGAAATTAAATTTGAAATTGAAGTTGAAATTGAAGTTAAAATTGAAGTTGAAATTGAAGTTGAAATTTAAGTTGAAATTTAAGTTGAAATTTATGTTGAAATTGAAGTTAAAATTGAAGTTGAAATTGAATTTGAAATTGAAGTTGAAATTGAAGTTGAAATTGAAGTTGAAATTGAAGTTGAAATTGGAGTTGAAATTGAAGTTGAAATTGAAGTTGAAATTGAAGTTGAAATTGAAGTTGAAATTGAAGTTGAAATTGAAATTGAAATTGAAGTTGAAATTAAAGTTGAAGTTGAAATTGAAGTTGAAATTGAAGTTGAAAATGAAGTTGAAATTTAAGTTGAAATTGAAGTTGAAATTGAAGTTAAAATTGAAGTTGAAATTTAAGTTGAAATTTAAGTTGAAATTTAAGTTGAAATTGATGTTAAAATTGAAGTTGAAATTGAAGTTGAAATTGAAGTTGAAATTGAAGTTGAAATTGAAGTTGAAATTGAAGTTGAAATTGAAGTTGAAATTGAAATTAAAATTGAAGTCGAAATTGAAGTTGAAATTGAAGTTGAAATTGAAGTTGAAATTGAAGTTGAAATTGAAGTTAAAATTGAAGTTGAAAATGAAGTTGAAATTGAAGTTGAAATTGAAGTTGAAATTGAAGTTAAAATTGAAGTTGAAAATGAAGTTGAAATTGAAGTTGAAATTGAAGTTGAAATTGAATTTGAAATTGGAGTTGAAATTGAAGTTGAAATTGAAGTTAAAATTGAAGTTGAAAATGAAGTTGAAATTGAAGTTGAATTTGAATTTGAAATTGAAGTTGAAATTGGAGGTGAAATTGAAGTTGAAATTGAAGTTGAATTTGAAGGTGAACTTGAAAGTGAAGTTGAAGTTGAAATTGAAGTTGAAATTGAAGTTGAAATTGATGTTAAAATTGAAGTTGAAATTGAAGTTGAAATTGAAGTTGAAATTGAAGTTGAAATTGAAAGTTAAAATTGAAGTTAAAATTGAAGTTGAAATTAAAGTTGAAATTGAAGTTAAAATTGAAGTTTAAGTTTAAGTAAAGTTAAAGTTGAAGTTGAAATTGAAGTTCAAATTGAAGTTCAAATTGAAGTTGAAATTGAAGTTGAAATTGAAGTTGAAATTGAAGTTGAAATTGAAGTTGAAATTGAAGTTGAAATTGAAGTTGAAATTGAAGTTAAAATTGAAGTTGAAAATGAAGTTGAAATTGAAGTTGAATTTGAATTTGAAATTGAAGTTGAAATTGAAGTTGAAATTGGAGGTGAAATTGAAGTTGAAATTGAAGTTGAAATTGAAGTTGAATTTGAAGGTGAACTTGAAAGTGAAGTTGAAGTTGAAATTGAAGTTGAATTTGAATTTGAAATTGAAGTTGAAATTGAAGTTGAAATTGGAGGTGAAATTGAAGTTGAAATTGAAGTTGAAGTTGAAGTTAAGTTGAAGTTGAAATTAAGTTTGAAATTGAAGTTGAAGTTGAAATTAAAGTTAAAATTGAAGTTAAATTTGAAGTTGAAATTGAAGTTGAAATTGAAGTTGAAATTGAAGTTGAAACTGAAGTTGAATTTGAAGGTGAACTTGAAAGTGAAGTTGAAGTTGAAATTGAAGTTGAAATTGAAGTTGAAATTGAAGTTGAAATTGAAGTTGAAATTGAAGTTGAAATTGAAGTTGAAATTGAAGTTGAAATTGAAAGTTAAAATTGAAGTTAAAATTGAAGTTGAAATTGAAGTAGAAATTGAAGTTGAAATTGAAGTTGAAATTGAAGTTGAAATTGAAAGTTAAAATTGAAGTTAAAATTGAAGTTGAAATTGAAGTAGAAATTGAAGTTGAAATTGAAGTTGAAATTGAAATTAAAACTGAAGTTGAAATTAAATTTGAAATTGAAGTTGAAATTGAAGTTAAAATTGAAGTTGAAATTGAAGTTGAAATTTAAGTTGAAATTTAAGTTGAAATTTATGTTGAAATTGAAGTTAAAATTGAAGTTGAAATTGAATTTGAAATTGAAGTTGAAATTGAAGTTGAAATTGAAGTTGAAATTGAAGTTGAAATTGGAGTTGAAATTGAAGTTGAAATTGAAGTTGAAATTGAAGTTGAAATTGAAGTTGAAATTGAAGTTGAAATTGAAATTGAAATTGAAGTTGAAATTAAAGTTGAAGTTGAAATTGAAGTTGAAATTGAAGTTGAAGTTGAAATTGAAATTAAAATTGAAGTCGAAATTGAAGTTGAAATTGAAGTTGAAATTGAAGTTGAAATTGAAGTTGAAATTGAAGTTGAAATTGAAGTTAAAATTGAAGTTGAAAATGAAGTTGAAATTGAAGTTGAAATTGAAGTTGAAATTGAAGTTAAAATTGAAGTTGAAAATGAAGTTGAAATTGAAGTTGAAATTGAAGTTGAAATTGAATTTGAAATTGGAGTTGAAATTGAAGTTGAAATTGAAGTTAAAATTGAAGTTTAAAATGAAGTTGAAATTGAAGTTGAATTTGAATTTGAAATTGAAGTTGAAATTGGAGGTGAAATTGAAGTTGAAATTGAAGTTGAATTTGAAGGTGAACTTGAAAGTGAAGTTGAAGTTGAAATTGAAGTTGAAATTGAAGTTGAAATTGATGTTAAAATTGAAGTTGAAATTGAAGTTGAAATTGAAGTTGAAATTGAAGTTGAAATTGAAAGTTAAAATTGAAGTTGAAATTAAAGTTGAAATTGAAGTTAAAATTGAAGTTGAAGTTGAAATTGAAATTAAAATTGAAGTCGAAATTGAAGTTGAAATTGAAGTTGAAATTGAAGTTGAAATTGAAGTTGAAATTGAAGTTGAAATTGAAGTTAAAATTGAAGTTGAAAATTAAGTTGAAATTGAAGTTGAAATTGAAGTTGAAATTGAAGTTAAAATTGAAGTTGAAAATGAAGTTGAAATTGAAGTTGAAATTGAAGTTGAAATTGAATTTGAAATTGGAGTTGAAATTGAAGTTGAAATTGAAGTTAAAATTGAAGTTGAAAATGAAGTTGAAATTGAAGTTGAATTTGAATTTGAAATTGAAGTTGAAATTGGAGGTGAAATTGAAGTTGAAATTGAAGTTGAATTTGAAGGTGAACTTGAAAGTGAAGTTGAAGTTGAAATTGAAGTTGAAATTGAAGTTGAAATTGATGTTAAAATTGAAGTTGAAATTGAAGTTGAAATTGAAGTTGAAATTGAAGTTGAAATTGAAAGTTAAAATTGAAGTTGAAATTAAAGTTGAAATTGAAGTTAAAATTGAAGTTTAAGTTTAAGTAAAGTTAAAGTTGAAGTTGAAATTGAAGTTCAAATTGAAGTTCAAATTGAAGTTGAAATTGAAGTTGAAATTGAAGTTGAAATTGAAGTTGAAATTGAAGTTGAAATTGAAGTTGAAATTGAAGTTGAAATTGAAGTTAAAATTGAAGTTGAAAATGAAGTTGAAATTGAAGTTGAATTTGAATTTGAAATTGAAGTTGAAATTGAAGTTGAAATTGGAGGTGAAATTGAAGTTGAAATTGAAGTTGAAATTGAAGTTGAATTTGAAGGTGAACTTGAAAGTGAAGTTGAAGTTGAAATTGAAGTTGAATTTGAATTTGAAATTGAAGTTGAAATTGAAGTTGAAATTGGAGGTGAAATTGAAGTTGAAATTGAAGTTGAAATTGAAGTTGAATTTGAAGGTGAACTTGAAAGTGAAGTTGAAGTTGAAATTGAAGTTGAAATTGAAGTTGAAATTGAAGTTGAAATTGAAGTTGAAATTGAAGTTGAAATTGAAGTTGAAATTGAAGTTAAAATTAAAGTTGAAATTGAAGTTGAAATTGAAGTTGAAATTGAAGTTAAAATTGAAGTTTAAGTTTAAGTAAAGTTAAAGTTGAAGTTGAATTTGAATTTGAAGTTGAACTTGAAAGTGAAGTTGAAGTTGAAGTTGACGTTGAAGTTGAAGTTAAGTTGAAGTTGAAATTAAGTTTGAAATTGAAGTTGAAGTTGAAGTTAAAATTGAAGTTGAAATTGAAGTAGAAATTGAAGTTGAAATTGAAGTTGAAATTGAAGTTGAAATTGAAATTAAAACTGAAGTTGAAATTAAATTTGAAATTGAAGATGAAATTGAAGTTAAAATTGAAGTTGAAATTGAAGTTGAAATTGAATTTGAAAATTGAAGTTGAAATTGAAGTTGAAATTGAAGTTGAAATTGAAGTTGAAATTGGAGTTGAAATTGAAGTTGAAATTGAAGTTGAAATTGAAGTTGAAATTGAAGTTGAAATTGAAATTGAAATTTAAGTTGAAATTAAAGTTGAAGTTGAAATTGAAGTTGAAATTGAAGTTGAAAATGAAGTTGAAATTGAAGTTGAATTTGAATTTGAAATTGAAGTTGAAATTGAAGTTGAAATTGGAGGTGAAATTGAAGTTGAAATTGAAGTTGAAATTGAAGTTGAATTTGAAGGTGAACTTGAAAGTGAAGTTGAAGTTGAAATTGAAGTTGAATTTGAATTTGAAATTGAAGTTGAAATTTAAGTTGAAATTGGAGGTGAAATTGAAGTTGAAATTGAAGTTGAAATTGAAGTTGAATTTGAAGGTGAACTTGAAAGTGAAGTTGAAGTTGAAATTGAAGTTGAAATTGAAGTTGAAATTGAAGTTGAAATTGAAGTTGAAATTGAAGTTGAAATTGAAGTTGAAATTGAAGTTGAAATTGAAGTTAAAATTAAAGTTGAAATTGAAGTTGAAATTGAAGTTGAAATTGAAGTTAAAATTGAAGTTTAAGTTTAAGTAAAGTTAAAGTTGAAGTTGAATTTGAATTTGAAGTTGAACTTGAAAGTGAAGTTGAAGTTGAAGTTGACATTGAAGTTGAAGTTAAGTTGAAGTTGAAATTAAGTTTGAAATTGAAGTTGAAGTTGAAGTTAAAATTGAAGTTGAAATTGAAGTAGAAATTGAAGTTGAAATTGAAGTTGAAATTGAAATTAAAACTGAAGTTGAAATTAAATTTGAAATTGAAGATGAAATTGAAGTTAAAATTGAAGTTGAAATTGAAGTTGAAATTGAATTTGAAAATTGAAGTTGAAATTGAAGTTGAAATTGAAGTTGAAATTGAAGTTGAAATTGGAGTTGAAATTGAAGTTGAAATTGAAGTTGAAATTGAAGTTGAAATTGAAGTTGAAATTGAAATTGAAATTTAAGTTGAAATTAAAGTTGAAGTTGAAATTGAAGTTGAAATTGAAGTTGAAACTGAAGTTGAAATTTAAGTTGAAATTGAAGTTGAAATTGAAGTTAAAATTGAAGTTGAAATTTAAGTTGAAATTTAAGTTGAAATTGAAGTTGAAATTGATGTTAAAATTGAAGTTGAAATTGAAGTTGAAATTGAAGTTGAAATTGAAGTTGAAATTGAAGTTGAAATTGAAGTTGAAATTGAAGTTGAAATTGAAGTTGAAATTGAAGTTGAAATTGAAGTTGAAATTGAAGTTGAAATTGAAGTTGAAATTGAAGTTGAAATTGAAATTAAAATTGAAGTCGAAATTGAAGTTGAAATTGAAGTTGAAATTGAAGTTGAAATTGAAGTTGAAATTGAAGTTGAAATTGAAGTTGAAATTGAAGTTAAAATTGAAGTTAAAATTGAAGTTGAAATTGAAGTTGAAATTGAAGTTGAAATTGAAGTTAAAATTGAAGTTGACAATGAAGTTGAAATTGTTGTTGAAATTGAAGTTGAAATTGAATTTGAAATTGAAGTTGAAATTGAAGTTGAAATTGGAGTTGAAATTGAAGTTGAAATTGAAGTTGAAATTGGAGTTGAAATTGAAGTTGAAATTGAAGTTAAAATTGAAGTTGAAAATGAAGTTGAAATTGAAGTTGAATTTGAATTTGAAATTGAAGTTGAAATTGGAGGTGAAATTGAAGTTGAAATTGAAGTTGAAATTGAAGTTGAATTTGAAGGTGAACTTGAAAGTGAAGTTGAAGTTGAAAATGAAGTTGAAATTGAAGTTGAAATTGATGTTAAAATTGAAGTTGAAATTGAAGTTGAAATTGAAGTTGAAATTGAAGTTAAAATTGAAGTTAAAATTGAAGTTGAAATTAAAGTTGAAATTGAAGTTAAAATTGAAGTTTAAGTTTAAGTAAAGTTAAAGTTGAAGTTGAAATTGAATTTGAAGTTAAGTTTGAATTTGAAATTGAAGTTGAAATTGAAGTTGAAATTGAAGTTGAAATTGATGTTAAAATTGAAGTTGAAATTGAAGTTGAAATTGAAAGTTAAAATTGAAGTTGAAATTGAAGTTAAAATTAAAGTTGAAATTGAAGTTGAAATTGAAGTTGAAATTGAAGTTAAAATTGAAGTTTAAGTTTAAGTAAAGTTAAAGTTGAAGTTGAATTTGAATTTGAAGTTGAACTTGAAAGTGAAGTTGAAGTTGAAATTGAAGTTGAAGTTGAAATTAAAGTTAAAATTGAAGTTAAATTTGAAGTTGAAATTGAAGTTGAAATTGAAGCTGAAATTGAAGTTGAAACTGAAGTTGAATTTGAAGGTGAACTTGAAAGTGAAGTTGAAGTTGAAATTGAAGTTGAAATTGAAGTTAAAATTGAAGTTGAAATTGAAGTTGAAATTTAAGTTGAAATTTAAGTTGAAATTTAAGTTGAAATTGAAGTTAAAATTGAAGTTGAAATTGAATTTGAAATTGAAGTTGAAATTGAAGTTGAAATTGAAGTTGAAATTGAAGTTGAAATTGGAGTTGAAATTGAAGTTGAAATTGAAGTTGAAATTGAAGTTGAAATTGAAGTTGAAATTGAAATTGAAATTGAAGTTGAAATTAAAGTTGAAGTTGAAATTGAAGTTGAAATTGAAGTTGAAAATGAAGTTGAAATTTAAGTTGAAATTGAAGTTGAAATTGAAGTTAAAATTGAAGTTGAAATTTAAGTTGAAATTTAAGTTAAAATTGAAGTTGAAATTGATGTTAAAATTGAAGTTGAAATTGAAGTTGAAATTGAAGTTGAAATTGAAGTTGAAATTGAAGTTGAAATTGAAGTTGAAATTGAAGTTGAAATTGAAGTTGAAATTGAAATTAAAATTGAAGTCGAAATTGAAGTTGAAATTGAAGTTGAAATTGAAGTTGAAATTGAAGTTGAAATTGAAGTTAAAATTGAAGTTGAAAATGAAGTTGAAATTGAAGTTGAAATTGAAGTTGAAATTGAATTTGAAATTGGAGTTGAAATTGAAGTTGAAATTGAAGTTAAAATTGAAGTTGAAAATGAAGTTGAAATTGAAGTTGAATTTGAATTTGAAATTGAAGTTGAAATTGGAGGTGAAATTGAAGTTGAAATTGAAGTTGAATTTGAAGGTGAACTTGAAAGTGAAGTTGAAGTTGAAATTGAAGTTGAAATTGAAGTTGAAATTGATGTTAAAATTGAAGTTGAAATTGAAGTTGAAATTGAAGTTGAAATTGAAAGTTAAAATTGAAGTTAAAATTGAAGTTGAAATTAAAGTTGAAATTGAAGTTAAAATTGAAGTTTAAGTTTAAGTAAAGTTAAAGTTGAAGTTGAAATTGAAGTTCAAATTGAAGTTCAAATTGAAGTTGAAATTGAAGTTGAAATTGAAGTTGAAATTGAAGTTGAAATTGAAGTTGAAATTGAAGTTGAAATTGAAGTTGAAATTGAAGTTGAAATTGAAGTTAAAATTGAAGTTGAAAATGAAGTTGAAATTGAAGTTGAATTTGAATTTGAAATTGAAGTTGAAATTGAAGTTGAAATTGGAGGTGAAATTGAAGTTGAAATTGAAGTTGAAATTGAAGTTGAAATTGAAGTTGAAATTGAAGTTAAAATTAAAGTTGAAATTGAAGTTAAAATTAAAGTTGAAATTGAAGTTGAAATTGAAGTTAAAATTGAAGTTTAAGTTTAAGTAAAGTTAAAGTTGAAGTTGAATTTGAATTTGAAGTTGAACTTGAAAGTGAAGTTGAAGTTGAAGTTGACGTTGAAGTTGAAGTTAAGTTGAAGTTGAAATTAAGTTTGAAATTGAAGTTGAAGTTGAAGTTAAAATTGAAGTTGAAATTGAAGTAGAAATTGAAGTTGAAATTGAAGTTGAAATTGAAATTAAAACTGAAGTTGAAATTAAATTTGAAATTGAAGATGAAATTGAAGTTAAAATTGAAGTTGAAATTGAATTTGAAATTGAAGTTGAAATTGAAGTTGAAATTGAAGTTGAAATTGAAGTTGAAATTGGAGTTGAAATTGAAGTTGAAATAGAAGTTGAAATTGAAGTTGAAATTGAAGTTGAAATTGAAGTTGAAATTGAAATTGAAATTGAAGTTGAAATTAAAGTTGGAGTTGAAATTGAAGTTGAAATTGAAGTTGAAACTGAAGTTGAAATTTAAGTTGAAATTGAAGTTGAAATTGAAGTTGAAATTGAAGTTGAAATTGAAGTTGAAACTGAAGTTGAAATTGAAGTTGAAATTGAAGTTGAAATTGAAGTTAAAATTGAAGTTGAAAACGAAGTTGAAATTGAAGTTGAAATTGAAGTTGAAATTGAAGTTGAAATTGGAGTTGAAATTGAAGTTGAAATTGAAGTTGAAATTGAAGTTGAAATTGAAGTTGAAATTGAAATTGAAATTGAAGTTGAAATTAAAGTTGAAGTTGAAATTGAAGTTGAAATTGAAGTTGAAAATGAAGTTGAAATTTAAGTTGAAATTGAAGTTGAAATTGAAGTTAAAATTGAAGTTGAAATTTAAGTTGAAATTTAAGTTGAAATTGAAGTTGAAATTGATGTTAAAATTGAAGTTGAAATTGAAGTTGAAATTGAAGTTGAAATTGAAGTTGAAATTGAAGTTGAAATTGAAGTTGAAATTGAAGTTGAAATTGAAGTTGAAATTGAAATTAAAATTGAAGTCGAAATTGAAGTTGAAATTGAAGTTGAAATTGAAGTTGAAATTGAAGTTGAAATTGAAGTTGAAATTGAAGTTAAAATTGAAGTTGAAAATGAAGTTGAAATTGAAGTTGAAATTGAAGTTGAAATTGAAGTTAAAATTGAAGTTGAAAATGAAGTTGAAATAGAAGTTGAAATTGAAGTTGAAATTGAATTTGAAATTGGAGTTGAAATTGAAGTTGAAATTGAAGTTAAAATTGAAGTTGAAAATGAAGTTGAAATTGAAGTTGAATTTGAATTTGAAATTGAAGTTGAAATTGGAGGTGAAATTGAAGTTGAAATTGAAGTTGAAATTGAAGTTGAATTTGAAGGTGAACTTGAAAGTGAAGTTGAAGTTGAAATTGAAGTTGAAATTGAAGTTGAAATTGATGTTAAAATTGAAGTTGAAATTGAAGTTGAAATTGAAGTTGAAATTGAAGTTGAAATTGAAGTTGAAATTGAAGTTGAAATTGAAGTTAAAATTGAAGTTGAAAATGAAGTTGAAATTGAAGTTGAAATTGAAGTTGAAATTGAAGTTAAAATTGAAGTTGAAAATGAAGTTGAAATTGAAGTTGAAATTGAAGTTGAAATTGAAGTTGAAATTGAATTTGAAATTGGAGTTGAAATTGAAGTTGAAATTGAAGTTAAAATTGAAGTTGAAAATGAAGTTGAAATTGAAGTTGAATTTGAATTTGAAATTGAAGTTGAAATTGGAGGTGAAATTGAAGTTGAAATTGAAGTTGAAATTGAAGTTGAATTTGAAGGTGAACTTGAAAGTGAAGTTGAAGTTGAAATTGAAGTTGAAATTGAAGTTGAAATTGATGTTAAAATTGAAGTTGAAATTGAAGTTGAAATTGAAGTTGAAATTGAAGTTGAAATTGAAAGTTAAAATTGAAGTTAAAATTGAAGTTGAAATTAAAGTTGAAATTGAAGTTAAAATTGAAGTTTAAGTTTAAGTAAAGTTAAAGTTGAAGTTGAAATTGAAGTTCAAATTGAAGTTGAAATTGAAGTTGAAATTGAAGTTGAAATTGAAGTTGAAATTGAAGTTGAAATTGAAGTTGAAATTGAAGTTGAAATTGAAGTTGAAATTGAAGTTAAAATTGAAGTTGAAAATGAAGTTGAAATTGAAGTTGAAGTTGAAATTGAAGTTGAAAATGAAGTTGAAATTTAAGTTGAAATTGAAGTTGAAATTGAAGTTGAAATTGAAGTTGAAATTGAAGTTGAAACTGAAGTTGAAATTGAAGTTGAAATTGAAGTTGAAATTGAAGTTAAAATTGAAGTTGAAAATGAAGTTGAAATTGAAGTTGAAATTGAAGTTGAAATTGAAGTTGAAATTGGAGTTGAAATTGAAGTTGAAATTGAAGTTGAAATTGAAGTTGAAATTGAAGTTGAAATTAAAGTTGAAATTGAAGTTGAAATTGAAATTGAAATTGAAGTTGAAATTAAAGTTGAAGTTGAAATTGAAGTTGAAATTGAAGTTGAAAATGAAGTTGAAATTTAAGTTGAAATTGAAGTTGAAATTGAAGTTAAAATTGAAGTTGAAATTTAAGTTGAAATTTAAGTTGAAATTGAAGTTGAAATTGATGTTAAAATTGAAGTTGAAATTGAAGTTGAAATTGAAGTTGAAATTGAAGTTGAAATTGAAGTTGAAATTGAAGTTGAAATTGAAGTTGAAATTGAAGTTGAAATTGAAGTTGAAATTGAAGTTGAAATTGAAATTAAAATTGAAGTCGAAATTGAAGTTGAAATTGAAGTTGAAATTGAAGTTGAAATTGAAGTTGAAATTGAAGTTGAAATTGAAGTTAAAATTGAAGTTGAAAATGAAGTTGAAATTGAAGTTGAAATTGAAGTTGAAATTGAAGTTAAAATTGAAGTTGAAAATGAAGTTGAAATTGAAGTTGAAATTGAAGTTGAAATTGAATTTGAAATTGGAGTTGAAATTGAAGTTGAAATTGAAGTTAAAATTGAAGTTGAAAATGAAGTTGAAATTGAAGTTGAATTTGAATTTGAAATTGAAGTTGAAATTGGAGGTGAAATTGAAGTTGAAATTGAAGTTGAAATTGAAGTTGAATTTGAAGGTGAACTTGAAAGTGAAGTTGAAGTTGAAATTGAAGTTGAAATTGAAGTTGAAATTGATGTTAAAATTGAAGTTGAAATTGAAGTTGAAATTGAAGTTGAAATTGAAGTTGAAATTGAAAGTTAAAATTGAAGTTAAAATTGAAGTTGAAATTAAAGTTGAAATTGAAGTTAAAATTGAAGTTTAAGTTTAAGTAAAGTTAAAGTTGAAGTTGAAATTGAAGTTCAAATTGAAGTTGAAATTGAAGTTTAAAGTTGAAGTTGAAATTGAAGTTCAAATTGAAGTTGAAATTGAAGTTGAAATTGAAGTTGAATTGAAGTTGAAATTGAAGTTGAAATTGAAGTTGAATTGAAGTTGAAATTGAAGTTAAAAATTGAAGTTGAAAATGAAGTTGAAATTGAAGTAATTTGAATTTGAAATTGAAGTTGAATTGAAGTTGAAATTGAAGTTGAAATTGGAGGTGAAATTGAAGTTGAAATTGAAGTTGAAATTGAAGTTGAATTTGAAGGTGAACTTGAAAGTGAAGTTGAAGTTGAAATTGAAGTTGAATTTGAGTTTGAAAATGAAGTTAAATTGAAGTTGAAATTGGGAAGTGAGTTGAATAACGTTGAATTTGAGGTGAACTGAAGTGAAGTTGAAGTTGAATTGAAGTTGAAATAGAAGTTGAAATTGAAGTTGAATTGAAGTTAATTGAGTTGAAAATTGAAAGTTGAAATTGAAGGTGACTTGAAAGTGAAGTTGAAGTTGAAATTGAAGTTGAA
This sequence comes from Brachycybe producta, assembly GCA_036925085.1. Classification (NCBI taxonomy): domain Eukaryota; kingdom Metazoa; phylum Arthropoda; class Diplopoda; order Playtdesmida; family Andrognathidae; genus Brachycybe; species Brachycybe producta. The sequence goes on from JAUPFP010000243.1 coordinate 19,577, forward strand.
ATGAAGTTGAAATTGATGTTAAATTGAAGTTGAAATTGAAGTTGAAATTGAAGTTAAAATTGAAGTTAAAATGAAGTTGAAATTGAAGTTGAAATTAAAGTTGAAATTGAAGTTAAAATTGAAGTTTAAGTTTAAGTAAAGTTAAAGTTGAATTTGAAATTGAAGTTCAAATGAAGTTGAAATTGAATTTGAAGTTAAGTTTGAATTTGAAATTGAAGTTGAAATTGAAGTTGAAATTGAAGTTGAAATTGAAGTTAAAATTAAAGTTGAAATTGAAGTTGAAATTGAAGTTGAAATTGAAGTTAAAATTGAAGTTTAAGTTTAAGTAAAGTTTAAGTTGAAGTTGAATTTGAATTTGAAGTTGAACTTGAAAGTGAAGTTGAAGTTGAAGTTGACGTTGAAGTTGAAGTTAAGTTGAAGTTGAAATTAAGTTGAAATTGAAGTTGAAGTTGAAGTTAAAATTGAAGTTGAAATTGAGTAGAAATTGAAGTTGAAATTGAAGTTGAAATTGAAATTAAAATGAAGTTGAAATTAAATTTGAAATTGAAGATGAAATTGAAGTTAAATTGAAGTTGAAATTGAAGTTGAAATTTAAGTTGAAATTTAAGTTGAATATTAAGTTGAAATTGAAGTTAAAATTGAAGTTGAAATTGAATTTGAAATTGAAGTTGGAATTGAAGTTGAAATTGAAGTTGAAATTGAAGTTGAAATTGGAGTTGAAATTGAAGTTGAAATAGAAGTTGAAATTGAAGTTGAAATTGAAGTTGAAATTGAAGTTGAAATTGAAGTTGAAATTGAAATTGAAATTGAAGTTGAAATTAAAGTTGAAGTTGAAATTGAAGTTGAAAATTGAAGTTGAAACTGAAGTTGAAATTTAAGTTGAAATTGAAGTTGAAATTGAAGTTAAAATTGAAGTTGAATTGAAGTTGAAATTGAAGTTGAAATTGAAGTTGAAATTGATGTTAAAATTGAAGTTGAATATTAAGTTGAAATTGAAGTTAAAATTGAAGTTGAAATTGAATTTGAAATTGAAGTTGGAATTGAAGTTGAAATTGAAGTTGAAATTGAAGTTGAAATTGGAGTTGAAATTGAAGTTGAAATAGAAGTTGAAATTGAAGTTGAAATTGAAGTTGAAATTGAAGTTGAAATTGAAGTTGAAATTGAAATTGAAATTGAAGTTGAAATTAAAGTGAAGTTGAAATTGAAGTTGAATTGAAGTTGAAACTGAAGTTGAAATTTAAGTTGAAATTGAAGTTGAAATTGAAGTTAAAATTGAAGTTGAAATTGAAGTTGAAATTGAAGTTGAAATTGAAGTTGAAATTGATGTTAAATTGAAGTTGAAATTGAAGTTGAAATTGAAGTTGAAATTGAAGTTGAAATTGAAGTTGAAATTGAAGTTAAAATTGAAATTTAAGTTTAAGTAAAGTTAAAGTTGAAGTTGAATTTGAATTTGAAGTTGAACTTGAAAGTGAAGTTGAAGTTGAAGTTGACGTTGAAGTTGAAGTTAAGTTGAAGTTGAAATTAAGTTTGAAATTGAAGTTGAAGTTGAAATTAAAGTTAAAATTGAAGTTAAATTTGAAGTTGAAATTGAAGTTGAAATTGAAGTTGAAATTGAAGTTGAAACTGAAGTTGAATTTGAAGGTGAACTTGAAAGTGAAGTTGAAGTTGAAATTGAAGTTGAAATTGAAGTTGAAATTGAAGTTGAAATTGAAGTTGAAATTGAAGTTGAAATTGAAGTTAAAATTGAAGTTGAAAATGAAGTTGAAATTGAAGTTGAAATTGAAGTTGAAATTAAAGTTGAAATTGAAGTTAAAATTGAAGTTCAAGTTTAAGTAAAGTTAAAGTTGAAGTTGAAATTGAAGTTCAAATTGAAGTTGAAATTGAAGTTGAAATTGAAGTTGAAATTGATGTTGAAATTGAAGTTGAAATTGAAGTTGAAATTGAAGTTGAAATTGAAGTTAAAATTGAAGTTGAAAATGAAGTTGAAATTGAAGTTGAATTTGAATTTGAAATTGAAGTTGAAATTGAAGTTGAAATTGAAGTTGAAATTGGAGGTGAAATTGAAGTTGAAATTGAAGTTGAAATTGAAGTTGAATTTGAAGGTGAACTTGAAAGTGAAGTTGAAGTTGAAATTGAAGTTGAATTTGAATTTGAAATTGAAGTTGAAATTGAAGTTGAAATTGGAGGTGAAATTGAAGTTGAAATTGAAGTTGAAATTGAAGTTGAATTTGAAGGTGAACTTGAAAGTGAAGTTGAAGTTGAAATTGAAGTTGAAATTGAAGTTGAAATTGAAGTTGAAATTGAAGTTGAAATTGAAGTTGAAATTGAAGTTAAAATTGAAGTTGAAAATGAAGTTGAAATTGAAGGTGAACTTGAAAGTGAAGTTGAAGTTGAAATTGAAGTTGAAATTGAAGTTGAAATTGATGTTAAAATTGAAGTTGAAATTGAAGTTGAAATTGAAGTTAAAATTGAAAGTTAAAATTGAAGTTGAAATTGAAGTTGAAATTAAAGTTGAAATTGAAGTTAAAATTGAAGTTTAAGTTTAAGTAAAGTTAAAGTTGAATTTGAAATTGAAGTTCAAATTGAAGTTGAAATTGAATTTGAAGTTAAGTTTGAATTTGAAATTGAAGTTGAAATTGAAGTTGAAATTGAAGTTGAAATTGAAGTTAAAATTAAAGTTGAAATTGAAGTTGAAATTGAAGTTGAAATTGAAGTTAAAATTGAAGTTTAAGTTTAAGTAAAGTTTAAGTTGAAGTTGAATTTGAATTTGAAGTTGAACTTGAAAGTGAAGTTGAAGTTGAAGTTGATGTTGAAGTTGAAGTTAAGTTGAAGTTGAAATTAAGTTTGAAATTGAAGTTGAAGTTGAAGTTAAAATTGAAGTTGAAATTGAAGTAGAAATTGAAGTTGAAATTGAAGTTGAAATTGAAATTAAAACTGAAGTTGAAATTAAATTTGAAATTGAAGATGAAATTGAAGTTAAAATTGAAGTTGAAATTGAAGTTGAAATTTAAGTTGAAATTTAAGTTGAATATTAAGTTGAAATTGAAGTTAAAATTGAAGTTGAAATTGAATTTGAAATTGAAGTTGGAATTGAAGTTGAAATTGAAGTTGAAATTGAAGTTGAAATTGGAGTTAAAATTGAAGTTGAAATAGAAGTTGAAATTGAAGTTGAAATTGAAGTTGAAATTGAAGTTGAAATTGAAATTGAAATTGAAGTTGAAATTAAAGTTGAAGTTGAAATTGAAGTTGAAATTGAAGTTGAAACTGAAGTTCAAATTTAAGTTGAAATTGAAGTTGAAATTGAAGTTAAAATTGAAGTTGAAATTGAAGTTGAAATTGAAGTTGAAATTGAAGTTGAAATTGATGTTAAAATTGAAGTTGAAATTGAAGTTGAAATTGAAGTTGAAATTGAAGTTGAAATTGAAGTTGAAATTGAAGTTAAAATTGAAGTTTAAGTTTAAGTAAAGTTAAAGTTGAAGTTGAATTTGAATTTGAAGTTGAACTTGAAAGTGAAGTTGAAGTTGAAGTTGACGTTGAAGTTGAAGTTAAGTTGAAGTTGAAATTAAGTTTGAAATTGAAGTTGAAGTTGAAATTAAAGTTAAAATTGAAGTTAAATTTGAAGTTGAAATTGAAGTTGAAATTGAAGTTGAAATTGAAGTTGAAACTGAAGTTGAATTTGAAGGTGAACTTGAAAGTGAAGTTGAAGTTGAAATTGAAGTTGAAATTGAAGTTGAAATTGAAGTTGAAATTGAAGTTGAAATTGAAGTTGAAATTGAAGTTAAAATTGAAGTTGAAAATGAAGTTGAAATTGAAGTTGAAATTGAAGTTGAAATTAAAGTTGAAATTGAAGTTAAAATTGAAGTTCAAGTTTAAGTAAAGTTAAAGTTGAAGTTGAAATTGAAGTTCAAATTGAAGTTGAAATTGAATTTGAAGTTAAGTTTGAATTTGAAATTGAAGTTGAAATTGAAGTTGAAATTGAAGTTGAAATTGATGTTAAAATTGAAGTTGAAATTGAAGTTGAAATTGAAGTTGAAATTGAAAGTTAAAATTGAAGTTGAAATTGAAGTTGAAATTAAAGTTGAAATTGAAGTTGAAATTGAAGTTGAAATTGAAGTTAAAATTGAAGTTTAAGTTTAAGTAAAGTTAAAGTTGAAGTTGAATTTGAATTTGAAGTTGAACTTGAAAGTGAAGTTGAAGTTGAAGTTGACGTTGAAGTTGAAGTTAAGTTGAAGTTGAAATTAAGTTTGAAATTGAAGTTGAAGTTGAAATTAACGTTAAAATTGAAGTTAAATTTGAAGTTGAAATTGAAGTTGAAATTGAAGTTGAAATTGAAGTTGAAATTGAAAGTTAAAATTGAAGTTGAAATTGAAATTGAAATTAAAGTTGAAATTGAAGTTAAAATTGAAGTTCAAGTTTAAGTAAAGTTAAAGTTAAAGTTGAAATTGAAGTTCAAATTGAAGTTGAAATTGAATTTGAAGTTAAATTTTAATTTGAAATTGAAGTTGAAATTGAAGTTGAAATTGAAGTTGAAATTGATGTTAAAATTGAAGTTGAAATTGAAGTTGAAATTGAAAGTTAAAATTGAAGTTGAAATTGAAGTTGAAATTAAAGTTGAAATTGAAGTTGAAATTGAAGTTAAAATTGAAGTTAAAATTGAAGTTAAATTTGAAGTTGAAATTGAAGTTGAAATTGAAGTTGAAAGTGAAGTTGAAGTTGAAGTTGATGTTGAAGTTGAAGTTAAGTTGAAGTTGAAATTAAGTTTGAAATTGAAGTTGAAGTTGAAATTAAAGTTAAAATTGAAGTTAAATTTGAAGTTGAAATTGAAGTTGAAATTGAAGTTGAAATTGAAGTTGAAACTGAAGTTGAATTTGAAGGTGAACTTGAAAGTGAAGTTGAAGTTGAAATTGAAGTAGAGTTTGAAGTTAAAATTGAAGTTGAAATTGAAGTTGAAATTGAAGTTGAAATTGAAGTTGAAATTGATGTTGAAATTGAAGTTGAAATTGAAGTTGAAATTGAAGTTGAAATTGAAGTTGAAATTGAAGTTGAAATTGAAGTTGAAATTGAAGTTGAAATTGAAGTTAAAATTGAAGTTGAAAATGAAGTTGAAATTGAAGTTGAAATTGAAGTTGAAATTAAAGTTGAAATTGAAGTTAAAATTGAAGTTCAAGTTTAAGTAAAGTTAAAGTTGAAGTTGAAATTGAAGTTCAAATTGAAGTTGAAATTGAATTTGAAGTTAAGTTTGAATTTGAAATTGAAGTTGAAATTGAAGTTGAAATTGAAGTTGAAATTGATGTTAAAATTGAAGTTGAAATTGAAGTTGAAATTGAAGTTGAAATTGAAAGTTAAAATTGAAGTTGAAATTGAAGTTGAAATTAAAGTTGAAATTGAAGTTGAAATTGAAGTTGAAATTGAAGTTAAAATTGAAGTTTAAGTTTAAGTAAAGTTAAAGTTGAAGTTGAATTTGAATTTGAAGTTGAACTTGAAAGTGAAGTTGAAGTTGAAGTTGACGTTGAAGTTGAAGTTAAGTTGAAGTTGAAATTAAGTTTGAAATTGAAGTTGAAGTTGAAATTAACGTTAAAATTGAAGTTAAATTTGAAGTTGAAATTGAAGTTGAAATTGAAGTTGAAATTGAAGTTGAAATTGAAAGTTAAAATTGAAGTTGAAATTGAAATTGAAATTAAAGTTGAAATTGAAGTTAAAATTGAAGTTCAAGTTTAAGTAAAGTTAAAGTTAAAGTTGAAATTGAAGTTCAAATTGAAGTTGAAATTGAATTTGAAGTTAAATTTTAATTTGAAATTGAAGTTGAAATTGAAGTTGAAATTGAAGTTGAAATTGATGTTAAAATTGAAGTTGAAATTGAAGTTGAAATTGAAAGTTAAAATTGAAGTTGAAATTGAAGTTGAAATTAAAGTTGAAATTGAAGTTGAAATTGAAGTTAAAATTGAAGTTAAAATTGAAGTTAAATTTGAAGTTGAAATTGAAGTTGAAATTGAAGTTGAAAGTGAAGTTGAAGTTGAAGTTGATGTTGAAGTTGAAGTTAAGTTGAAGTTGAAATTAAGTTTGAAATTGAAGTTGAAGTTGAAATTAAAGTTAAAATTGAAGTTAAATTTGAAGTTGAAATTGAAGTTGAAATTGAAGTTGAAATTGAAGTTGAAACTGAAGTTGAATTTGAAGGTGAACTTGAAAGTGAAGTTGAAGTTGAAATTGAAGTAGAGTTTGAAGTTAAAATTGAAGTTGAAATTGAAGTTGAAATTGAAGTTGAAATTGAAGTTGAAATTGATGTTGAAATTGAAGTTGAAATTGAAGTTGAAATTGAAGTTGAAATTGAAGTTGAAATTGAAATTGAAATTGAAGTTGAAATTGTAGTTAAAATTGAAGTTTAAGTTTAATTTAAGGTTAAAGTTTAAGTTTAAGTTGAAATTGAAGTTAAAATTGAAGTTTAAGTTTAAGTGAAGTTAAAGTTAAAGTTGAAGTTGAATTTGAAGTTGAACTTGAAGGTGAAATTGAAGTTGAAGTTAAGTTTGAAATTGAAATTGAATTTGAAGTTGAAATTGTAGTTAAAATTGAAGTTTAAGTTTAATTTAACTTTAAAGTTGAAGTTTAAGTTGAATTTGAAGTTGAACTTGAAGGTGAAGTTGAAGTTCAAGTTAAGTTTGAAGTTGAAATTGAAGTTGAATTTGAAATTGAAATTGAAGTTTAAATTTAAGTTAAGGTTTAAGTTGAATTTAAAATTGAACTTGAAGGTGAAGTTGAAGTTGAAGTTAAGTTTGAAGTTGAAATTGAAGTAGAGTTTGAAGTTGCAATTGAAGTTGAAATTGAAGTTGAAGTTGAATTTGAAGTTGAATTTGAAAGTGAAGTTGAAGTTGAAGTTGAAGTTAAGTTGAAGTTGAAGTTAAGTTTGAAATTGAAGTTGAAGTTGAAATTGAAGTTGAAACTGAAGTTGAAATTGAAGTTGAAATTGAATTTGAAATTGAAGTTAAAATTGAAGTTGAAATTGAAGTTGAAATTGAAGTTGAAATTGAAGTTAAAATTGAAGTTAAAATTAAGTTGAAATTGAAGTTGAAAGTGAAGTTGAAATTGAAGTTAAAATTTAAGTTGAAATTGAAGTTGAAACTGAAGTTGAAACTGAAGTTTAAGTTTAAGTAAAGTTAAAGTTGAAGTTGAATTTGAAGTTAAAATTGAAGTTGAAATTGAAGTTGAAATTGAAGTTAAAATTGAAGTTAAAATTGAAGTTGAAATTAAAGTTGAAATTGAAGTTGAAATTGAAGTTGAAATTGAAGTTGAAATTGAAGTTGAAATTGAAGTTAAAATTGAAGTTAAAATTGAAGTTGAAATTAAAGTTGAATTTGAAGTTGAAATTGAAGTTGAAATTGAAATTGAAGTTGAAATTGGAGTTGAATTTGAAGTTGAAATTGAAGTTGAAATTGAAGTTGAAATTAAAGTTAAAATTGAAGTTGAAATTGAAGTTAAAATTGAAGTTGAAATTTAAGTTGAAATTTAAGTTGAAATTGAAGTTGAAATTGAAATTGAAATTGAAGTTGAAATTGAAGTTGAAATTGAAGTTGAAATTGAAGTTGAGATTAAAGTTGAAATTGAAGTTGAAATTGAAGTTAAAAATGAAGTTTAAATTTAAGTGAAGTTAAAGTTAAAGTTGAAGTTGAATTTGAAGTTGAACTTGAAGGTGAAATTGAAGTTGAAGTTAAGTTTGAAATTGAAATTGAATTTGAAGTTGAAATTGTAGTTAAAATTGAAGTTTAAGTTTAATTTAAGGTTAAAGTTTAAGTTTAAGTTGAAATTGAAGTTAAAATTGAAGTTTAAGTTTAAGTGAAGTTAAAGTTAAAGTTGAAGTTGAATTTGAAGTTGAACTTGAAGGTGAAATTGAAGTTGAAGTTAAGTTTGAAATTGAAATTGAATTTGAAGTTGAAATTGTAGTTAAAATTGAAGTTTAAGTTTAATTTAAGGTTAAAGTTGAAGTTTAAGTTGAATTTGAAGTTGAACTTGAAGGTAAAGTTGAAGTTCAAGTTAAGTTTGAAGTTGAAATTGAAGTTGAATTTGAAATTGAAATTGAAGTTTAAATTTAAGTTAAGGTTTAAGTTGAATTTAAAATTGAACTTGAAGGTGAAGTTGAAGTTGAAGTTAAGTTTGAAGTTGAAATTGAAGTAGAGTTTGAAGTTGAAATTGAAGTTGAAATTGAAGTTGAAGTTGAAGTTGAATTTGAAGTTGAATTTGAAAGTGAAGTTGAAGTTGAAGTTGAAGTTAAGTTGAAGTTGAAGTTAAGTTTGAAATTGAAGTTGAAGTTGAAATTGAAGTTGAAACGAAGTTGAAATTGAAGTTGAAATTGAATTTGAAATTGAAGTTAAAATTGAAGTTGAAATTGAAGTTGAATTTGAAGTTGAACTTGAAAGTGAAGTTGAAGTTGAAATTGAAGTTGAAATTGAAGTTGAAATTGAAGTTGAAATTGAAGTTAAAATTGAAGTTAAAATTAAGTTGAAATTGAAGTTGAAAGTGAAGTTGAAATTGAAGTTGAAATTGAAGTTGAAATTGAAGTTGAAATTGAAGTTGAAATTGAAGTTGAAATTGAAGTTGAAATTGAAGTTGAAATTGAAGTTGAAATTGAAGTTGAAATTGAAGTTGAAATTGAAGTTGAAATTGAAGTTGAAATTGAAGTTGAAATTGAAGTTGAAATTGAAGTTGAAATTGAAGTTGAAATTGAAATTGAAATTGAAGTTGAAATTGTAGTTAAAATTGAAGTTTAAGTTTAATTTAAGGTTAAAGTTTAAGTTTAAGTTGAAATTGAAGTTAAAATTGAAGTTTAAGTTTAAGTGAAGTTAAAGTTAAAGTTGAAGTTGAATTTGAAGTTGAACTTGAAGGTGAAATTGAAGTTGAAATTAAGTTTGAAATTAAAATTGAATTTGAAGTTGAAATTGTAGTTAAAATTGAAGTTTAAGTTTAATTTAAGGTTAAAGTTGAAGTTTAAGTTGAATTTGAAGTTGAACTTGAAGGTGAAGTTGAAGTTCAAGTTAAGTTTGAAGTTGAAATTGAAGTTGAATTTGAAATTGAAATTGAAGTTTAAATTTAAGTTAAGGTTTAAGTTGAATTTAAAATTGAACTTGAAGGTGAAGTTGAAGTTGAAGTTAAGTTTGAAGTTGAAATTGAAGTAGAGTTTGAAGTTGAAATTGAAGTTGAAATTGAAGTTGAAGTTGAATTTGAAGTTGAATTTGAAAGTGAAGTTGAAGTTGAAGTTGAAGTTAAGTTGAAGTTGAAGTTAAGTTTGAAATTGAAGTTGAAGTTGAAATTGAAGTTGAAACTGAAGTTGAAATTGAAGTTGAAATTGAATTTGAAATTGAAGTTAAAATTGAAGTTGAAATTGAAGTTGAATTTGAAGTTGAACTTGAAAGTGAAGTTGAAGTTGAAATTGAAGTTGAAATTGAAGTTGAAATTGAAGTTGAAATTTAAGTTAAAATTGAAGTTAAAATTAAGTTGAAATTGAAGTTGAAAGTGAAGTTGAAATTGAAGTTGAAATTGAAGTTGAAATTGAAATTGAAATTGAAGTTGAAATTGAAGTTGAAATTGAAGTTGAAATTGATGTTAAAATTTAAGTTGAAATTGAAGTTGAAACTGAAGTTGAAACTGAAGTTGAAATTAAAGTTGAAATTGAAAGTTAAAATTGAAGTTGAAATTGAAATTGAAATTGAAGTTGAAATTGAAGTTGAAATTAAAGTTGAAATTGAAGTTGAAATTGAAGTAGAGTTTGAAGTTAAAATTGAAGTTTAAGTTTAAGTAAAGTTAAAGTTGAAGTTGAAGTTGAATTTGAAGTTAAATTGAAGTTGAAATTGAAGTTGAAATTGAAGTTAAAATTGAAGTTAAAATTGAAGTTGAAATTAAAGTTGAAATTGAAGTTGAAATTGAAGTTGAAATTGAAGTTGAAATTGAAGTTAAAATTGAAGTTAAAATTGAAGTTGAAGTTAAGTTGAAGATGACATTGAAGTTGGGGATGATGTAGGAGTTGAAGTTGAAGTTGGAGATAAAATTGAAGTTGAATTTGAAGTTGAGGTTGGAGTTGAAATAGAAGTTGAAGTGGAAGTTAAAGTTGAAGTTGAAGTTGAAGTTATAGTTGAAGTTGAGGTTGAAGTTGTTGTTGAAGTTGTAGTTGAAGATAAAGTTGAAGTTGAAGTTGAAGTTGAAAATAAATTTGAAGTTGAATTTGAAGTTGAAGTTAAAGTTAAAGTTGAATTTGAAGATACATTTGAAGTTGAGGTTGAAGTGGAAATTGAATTTGAAGTTGAAGTTAAAGAAGAAGTTGATGTTGAAGTTGAATTTAAAGTTGAAGTTGAGGTTGAAGTTGTTGTTGAATTTGAAGTTGGAGATGAAATTGAAGTTGAATTTCAAGTTGAGGTTGAAGTTGAAGTTGAAGTTATAGTTGAAGTTAAGGTTGAAGTTGTTGTTGAAGTTGTAGTTGAAGATAAAGTTGAAGTTGAAGTTGAAGTTGAAAATAAAATTGAAGTTGAATTTGAAGTTGAGGTTGAAGTTGAAATTGAAGTTGATTTTGAAGTTGAATTTGAAGTTGAAGTTAAAACTAAAGTTGAACTTGAAGTTGAATTTGAAGTTGAGGTTGAAGTTGAAATTGAATTTGAAGTTGAAGTTAAAGAAGAAGTTGATGTTGAAGTTGAAGTTAAAGTTGAAGTTGAGGTTGAAGTAGAGGTTGAAGTTGAATTTGAAGCTGAAGTTGAAGTTAAAGTAGAAGTCGATGTTGACATTGAAGTTACAATTAAAGTTGACGTTGAAGTTATAGTTGAAGTTGAGGTTGAAGTTGTTGTTGAAGTTGTAGTTGAAAATGAAGTTGAAGTGGAAGTTGAAGTTAAAAATAAAATTGAAGTTGAATTTGAATTTGAGGTTGAAGTTGAAATTGAAGTTGATTTTGAAGTTGAATTTGAAGTTGAAGTTAAAACTAAAGTTGAACTTGAAGTTGAATTTGAAGTTGAGGTTGAAGTTGAAATTGAATTTGAAGTTGAAGTTAAAGTAGAAGTTGATGTTGAAGATGAAGTTAAAGTTGAAGTTGAGGTTGAAGTTGAGGTTGAAGTTGTTGTTGAAGTTGTAGTTGAAGATGAAGTTGAAATTGAAGTTAAAATTGAAAATCAAATTGAAGTTGAATTTGAAGTTGAGGTTGAAGTTGAAATTGAAGTTGAAGTTAAAATTGAAATTGAAGTTAAAGTTGAAGTCGAAGTTATAGTTGATGTTGAAGTTGAAGTTGAAGTTGAAGTTGAAATTGAAGTTGAAGTTGAAGTTGAAGTTGAAGTTGAAGTTGAAGTTGAAGTTGAATTTGAAGTCGAAGTCGAAGTCAAAATTGCAGTTGAAGTTAAAGTTGAAATTGAATATGATATTTTAGTTGAAGGTAAAGTTGAAGTTGAAGTTGAAGTTGAAATTGAAGTTGAAGTTGAAGTTAAAGTTTCAGTTGAAATTGAAGATGACATTGAAGTTGAAGTTGAAATTGAAATTGATCTTGAAGTTGATGTTGAGGTTGAAGTTGTTGTTAAAGTTGAAATTGAAGATGAAGTTGAAGTTGAAGTTGAAGTTGAAGCTGAAATTGAAGATGAAATTGAAGTTAAGTTGAAGATGACATTGAAGTTGGGGTTGATGTAGGAGTTGAAGTTGAAGTTGGAGATGAAATTGAAGTTGAATTTGAAGTTGAGGTTGAAGTTGAAATAGAAGTTGAAGTTGAAGTTAAAGTAGAAGTTGATGTTGAAGTTGAAGTTAAAGTTGAAGTTGAAGTTGAAGTTATAGTTGAAGTTGAAGTTAAAGTTGAAGTCAAAGTTATAGTTGATGTTGAAGTTGAAGTTGAAGTTGAAGTTGAATTTGAAGTTAAAATTGAAGTTAAAATTGAAGTTGAAATTAAAGTTGAAATTGAAGTTGAAATTGAAGTTAAAATAGAAAATCAAATTGAAGTTGAATTTGAAGTTGAGGTTGAAGTTGAAATTGAAGTTGAAGTTAAAATTGAAATTGAAGTTAAAGTTGAAGTCGAAGTTATAGTTGATGTTGAAGTTGAAGTTGAAGTTGAAGTTGAATTTGAAGTTAAAATTGAAGTTAAAATTGGAGTTGAAAGTGAAGTTGAAATTGAAGTTGAAATTGATGTTGAAATTTAAGTTGAAATTTAAGTTGAAATTGAAGTTGAAATTGAAGTTAAAATTGAAGTTGTAATTGAAGTAGAAATTGAAGTTGAAATTGAAGTTGAAATTGAAGTTGAAATTGAAGTTGAAATTGAAAGTTAAAATTGAAGTTGAAATTGAAATTGAAATTGAAGTTGAAATTGAAGTTGAATTTAAAGTTGAAATTGAAGTTGAAATTGAAGTTGAAATTGAAGTTAAAATTGAAGTTTAAGTTTAAGTAAAGTTAAAGTTGAAGTTAAAGTTGAATTTGAAGTTGAACTTGAAAGTGAAGTTGAAGTTGAAGTTGAAGTTGAAGTTGAAGTTAAGTTGAAGATGAAATTAAGTTTGAAATTGAAGTTGAAGTTGAAATTGAAGTTGAAATTGAAGTTAAATTTGAAGTTGAAATTGAAGTTGAAATTGAAGTTGAAACTGAAGTTGAAATTAAAGTTAAAATTGAAGTTGAAATTGAAGTTAAAATTGAAGTAGAAATTGAAGTTGAAATTGAAGTTGAATTTGAAGTTGAATTTGAAGTTAAAATTGAAGTTAAAATTAAGTTGAAATTGAAGTTGAAAGTGAAGTTGAAATTGAAGTTTAAGTTTAAGTAAAGTTAAAGTTGAAGTTAAAGTTGAAGTTAAAGTTGAATTTGAAGTTGAACTTGAAAGTGAAGTTGAAGTTGAAGTTGAAGTTGAAGTTGAAGTTAAGTTGAAGATGAAATTAAGTTTGAAATTGAAGTTGAAGTTGAAATTGAAGTTGAAATTGAAGTTAAATTTGAAGTTGAAATTGAAGTTAAAATTGAAGTTGAAATTGAAGTTGAAATTGAAGTTGAATTTGAAGTTGAATTTGAAGTTAAAATTGAAGTTAAAATTAAGTTGAAATTGAAGTTGAAAGTGAAGTTGAAATTGAAGTTGAAGTTGAAGTTGACATTGAATTTGAATTTGAAATTGAAGTTGAAGTTGAATTCGAAGTCAAAGTCAAAGTCAAAATTGCAGTTGAAGTTAAAGTTGAAATTGAATATGATATTTTAGTTGAAGGTAAAGTTGAAGTTGAAGTTGAAGTTGAAATTGAAGTTGAAGTTGAAGTTAAAGTTTCAGTTGAAATTGAAGATGACATTGAAGTTGAAGTTGAAATTGAAGTTGATCTTGAAGTTGAAGTTGATGTTGAGTTTGAAGTTGTTGTTGAAGTTGAAATTGAAGATGAAGTTGAAGTTGAAGTTGAAGTTGAAGCTGAAATTGAAGATGAAATTGAAGTTGAATTTGAAGTTGAGGTTGAAGTTGTACTTGAAGTTGAAGATGATGTTGAGGTTAAAGTTATTGTAGAAGTTGAAGTTGAATATGAAGTTAAAATTGAAGTTTATGTTTAAGTTGCAGTTGAATTAAATATAAAATTGAAGTTAAATTTGAAGTTGAGGTTGAAGTTGCAGTTGAAGTAAAAATTGAAGTTGAAGTTAAGTTGAAGATGACATTGAAGTTGGGGATGATGTAGGAGTTGAAGTTGAAGTTGGAGATGAAATTGAAGTTGAATTTGAAGTTGAGGTTGGAGTTGAAATAGAAGTTGAAGTTGAAGTTAAAGTTGAAGTTGAAGTTGAAGTTATAGTTGAAGTTGAGGTTGAAGTTGTTGTTGAAGTTGTAGTTGAAGATAAAGTTGAAGTTGAAGTTGAAGTTGAAAATAAATTTGAAGTTGAATTTGAAGTTGAAGTTAAAGTTAAAGTTGAATTTGAAGATACATTTGAAGTTGAGGTTGAAGTGGAAATTGAATTTGAAGTTGAAGTTAAAGAAGAAGTTGATGTTGAAGTTGAAGTTAAAGTTGAAGTTGAGGTTGAAGTTGTTGTTGAAGTTGTAGTTGAAGTTGAAGTTGAAGTTGAAGTTGAAGTTGAAGTTGAAGTTGAAGTTTAAGTTGAAATTGATGATGAAATCAATGTTGAATTTGAAGTTGGAGATGAAATTGAAGTTGAATTTCAAGTTGAGGTTGAAGTTGAAGTTGAAGTTATAGTTGAAGTTAAGGTTGAAGTTGTTGTTGAAGTTGTAGTTGAAGATAAAGTTGAAGTTGAAGTTGAAGTTGAAAATAAAATTGAAGTTGAATTTGAAGTTGAGGTTGAAGTTGAAATTGAAGTTGAAGTTGAAGTTAAAGAAGAAGTTGATGTTGAAGTTGAAGTTAAAGTTGAAGTTGAGGTTGAAGTAGAGGTTGAAGTTGAATTTGAAGCTGAAGTTGAAGTTAAAGTAGAAGTCGATGTTGACATTGAAGTTACAGTTGAAGTTGACGTTGAAGTTATAGTTGAAGTTGAGGTTGAAGTTGTTGTTGAAGTTGTAGTTGAAGATAAAGTTGAAGTTGAAGTTGAAGTTGAAAATAAATTTGAAGTTGAATTTGAAGTTGAAGTTAAAGTTAAAGTTGAATTTGAAGATGAATTTGAAGTTGAGGTTGAAGTTGAAATTGAATTTGAATTTGAAGTAAAAGAAGAATTTGATGTTGAAGTTGAAGTTAAAGTTGAAGTTGAGGTTGAAGTTGTTGTTGAAGTTGTAGTTGAAGTTGAAGTTGAAGTTGAAGTTGAAGTTTAAGTTGAAATTGATGATAAAATCGAAGTTGAATTTGATGTTGAAGATGAAATTGAAGTTGAAGTTGAAATTGAAGTTGAAATTGAAATTGAAATTGAAGTTGAAATTGAAGTTGAAATTGAAGTTGAAATTGATGTTAAAATTTAAGTTGAAATTGAAGTTGAAACTGAAGTTGAAACTGAAGTTGAAATTAAAGTTGAAATTGAAAGTTAAAATTGAAGTTGAAATTGAAATTGAAATTGAAGTTGAAATTGAAGTTGAAATTAAAGTTGAAATTGAAGTTGAAATTGAAGTTGAAATTGAAGTTGAAATTGAAGTTAAAATTGAAGTTTAAGTTTAAGTAAAGTTAAAGTTGAAGTTGAAGTTGAATTTGAAGTTAAAATTGAAGTTGAAATTGAAGTTGAAATTGAAGTTAAAATTGAAGTTAAAATTGAAGTTGAAATTAAAGTTGAAATTGAAGTTGAAATTGAAGTTGAAATTGAAGTTGAAATTGAAGTTAAAATTGAAGTTAAAATTGAAGTTGAAATTAAAGTTGAATTTGAAGTTGAAATTGAAGTTGAAATTGAAGTTGAAATTGAAGTTGAAATTGAAGTTGAAATTGGAGTTGAATTTGAAGTTGAAATTGAAGTTGAAATTGAAGTTGAAATTAAAGTTAAAATTGAAGTTGAAATTGAAGTTAAAATTGAAGTTGAAATTTAAGTTGAAATTTAAGTTGAAATTGAAGTTGAAATTGAAATTGAAATTGAAGTTGAAATTGAAGTTGAAATTGAAGTTGAAATTGAAGTTGAGATTAAAGTTGAAATTGAAGTTGAAATTGAAGTTAAAAATGAAGTTTAAATTTAAGTGAAGTTAAAGTTAAAGTTGAAGTTGAAATTGAAGTTGAACTTGAAGGTGAAATTGAAGTTGAAGTTAAGTTTGAAATTGAAATTGAATTTGAAGTTGAAATTGTAATTAAAATTGAAGTTTAAGTTTAATTTAAGGTTAAAGTTTAAGTTTAAGTTGAAATTGAAGTTAAAATTGAAGTTTAAGTTTAAGTGAAGTTAAAGTTAAAGTTGAAGTTGAATTTGAAGTTGAACTTGAAGGTGAAATTGAAGTTGAAGTTAAGTTTGAAATTGAAATTGAATTTGAAGTTGAAATTGTAGTTAAAATTGAAGTTTAAGTTTAATTTAAGGTTAAAGTTGAAGTTTAAGTTGAATTTGAAGTTGAACTTGAAGGTGAAGTTGAATGTAACACCCTGTAAATCGTGATCCCACCAAAACCATAGCCTGGGGGGTAAACAACTCTCAACCGTCCCTCCCTCCTCTCTGACTCACCTTTCTGACTCATGCCCAAGTGGCGGATTGATACATAAAGGACCATGGTCACTTGGACCTGGTTACACCTCGCAGGTGTACACAGGTCCAAGGTATAAAAGGACCATGTTCCTCTTTGTTCCTAAGTTCTTTCCTTTGCCTGTTTTTGCGATACATTCCAAATCATGGGCCTGAGGATTTCCAGTTAGTATTTTACTATTCACCCTTGTATCTGTACTTCTTACAAGGAATGAATAAAAGTGTTGTAACAAGAAGTAGCGTTGTCTTTATGTTTATGTAAATAACTTCTCTTCAGAGGCCGGAGGTTTCATAGGGCAGGAGCTATACGATTCTCAGCAGCTACAACATCTTCTCTAGTCGGAATACCGATGGAGAAGATGTATATCAGCATCAACCGGAAGAGAGAGAGATGGCCGCCACTCTCCTGCATCGATTACACCCCCATGCAGAAGAGTGACTACAATCTATCTCCATCCAGCTCTCTCTACAGCTCGGATCTTCTCTGTGCAGGTGTCATACTGCTCAGAGAAGAAACGAAAAGTAGAAAATGTCATCTAAAGGTTGGTAATAAAATATTGGTTGATGTCAAAAGCTCACATGAAGTTCAAGTTAAGTTTGAAGTTGAAATTGAAGTTGAAATTAAAGTTGAAATTGAAGTTAAAATTGAAGTTTAAGTTTAAGTAAAGTTAAAGTTGAAGTTGAAATTGAAGTTCAAATTGAAGTTGAAATTGAAGTTGAAATTGAAGTTGAAATTGAAGTTGAAATTGAAGTTGAAATTGAAGTTGAAATTGAAGTTGAAATTGAAGTTGAAATTGAAGTTAAAATTGAAGTTGAAAATGAAGTTGAAATTGAAGTTGAAGTTGAAATTGAAGTTGAAAATGAAGTTGAAATTTAAGTTGAAATTGAAGTTGAAATTGAAGTTGAAATTGAAGTTGAAATTGAAGTTGAAATTGAAGTTGAAACTGAAGTTGAAATTGAAGTTGAAATTGAAGTTGAAATTGAAGTTAAAATTGAAGTTGAAAATGAAGTTGAAATTGAAGTTGAAATTGAAGTTGAAATTGAAGTTGAAATTGAAATTAAAATTGAAGTTGAAATTGAAGTTGAAACTGAAGTTGAAATTGAAGTTGAAATTGAAGTTGAAATTGAAGTTAAAATTTAAGTTGAAATTTAAGTTGAAATTGAAGTTGAAATTGATGTTAAAATTGAAGTTGAAATTGAAGTTGAAATTGAAGTTGAAATTGAAGTTGAAATTGAAGTTGAAATTGAAGTTGAAATTGAAGTTGAAATTGAAGTTGAAATTGAAGTTGAAATTGAAGTTGAAATTGAAATTAAAATTGAAGTCGAAATTGAAGTTGAAATTGAAGTTGAAATTGAAGTTGAAATTGAAGTTGAAATTGAAGTTGAAATTGAAGTTGAAATTGAAGTTAAAATTGAAGTTGAAAATGAAGTTGAAATTGAAGTTGAAATTGAAGTTGAAATTGAAGTTGAAATTGAATTTGAAATTGGAGTTGAAATTGAAGTTGAAATTGAAGTTAAAATTGAAGTTGAAAATGAAGTTGAAATTGAAGTTGAATTTGAATTTGAAATTGAAGTTGAAATTGGAGGTGAAATTGAAGTTGAAATTGAAGTTGAAATTGAAGTTGAATTTGAAGGTGAACTTGAAAGTGAAGTTGAAGTTGAAATTGAAGTTGAAATTGAAGTTGAAATTGATGTTAAAATTGAAGTTGAAATTGAAGTTGAAATTGAAGTTGAAATTGAAGTTGAAATTGAAAGTTAAAATTGAAGTTAAAATTGAAGTTGAAATTAAAGTTGAAATTGAAGTTAAAATTGAAGTTTAAGTTTAAGTAAAGTTAAAGTTGAAGTTGAAATTGAAGTTCAAATTGAAGTTGAAATTGAAGTTGAAATTGAAGTTGAAATTGAAGTTGAAATTGAAGTTGAAATTGAAGTTGAAATTGAAATTGAAATTGAAGTTGAAATTAAAGTTGAAGTTGAAATTGAAGTTGAAATTGAAGTTGAAAATGAAGTTGAAATTTAAGTTGAAATTGAAGTTGAAATTGAAGTTAAAATTGAAGTTGAAATTTAAGTTGAAATTTAAGTTGAAATTGAAGTTGAAATTGATGTTAAAATTGAAGTTGAAATTGAAGTTGAAATTGAAGTTGAAATTGAAGTTGAAATTGAAGTTGAAATTGAAGTTGAAATTGAAGTTGAAATTGAAATTAAAATTGAAGTCGAAATTGAAGTTGAAATTGAAGTTGAAATTGAAGTTGAAATTGAAGTTGAAATTGAAGTTGAAATTGAAGTTAAAATTGAAGTTGAAAATGAAGTTGAAATTGAAGTTGAAATTGAAGTTGAAATTGAAGTTAAAATTGAAGTTGAAAATGAAGTTGAAATTGAAGTTGAAATTGAAGTTGAAATTGAATTTGAAATTGGAGTTGAAATTGAAGTTGAAATTGAAGTTAAAATTGAAGTTGAAAATGAAGTTGAAATTGAAGTTGAATTTGAATTTGAAATTGAAGTTGAAATTGGAGGTGAAATTGAAGTTGAAATTGAAGTTGAAATTGAAGTTGAATTTGAAGGTGAACTTGAAAGTGAAGTTGAAGTTGAAATTGAAGTTGAAATTGAAGTTGAAATTGATGTTAAAATTGAAGTTGAAATTGAAGTTGAAATTGAAGTTGAAATTGAAGTTGAAATTGAAAGTTAAAATTGAAGTTAAAATTGAAGTTGAAATTAAAGTTGAAATTGAAGTTAAAATTGAAGTTTAAGTTTAAGTAAAGTTAAAGTTGAAGTTCAAATTGAAGTTCAAATTGAAATTGAAATTGAAGTTGAAATTGAAGTTGAAATTGAAGTTGAAATTGAAGTTGAAATTGAAGTTGAAATTGAAGTTGAAATTGAAGTTGAAATTGAAGTTAAAATTGAAGTTGAAAATGAAGTTGAAATTGAAGTTGAATTTGAATTTGAAATTGAAGTTGAAATTGAAGTTGAAATTGAAGTTGAAATTGGAGGTGAAATTGAAGTTGAAATTGAAGTTGAAATTGAAGTTGAATTTGAAGGTGAACTTGAAAGTGAAGTTGAAGTTGAAATTGAAGTTGAATTTGAATTTGAAATTGAAGTTGAAATTGAAGTTGAAATTGGAGGTGAAATTGAAGTTGAAATTGAAGTTGAAATTGAAGTTGAATTTGAAGGTGAACTTGAAAGTGAAGTTGAAGTTGAAATTGAAGTTGAAATTGAAGTTGAAATTGAAGTTGAAATTGAAGTTGAAATTGAAGTTGAAATTGAAGTTAAAATTGAAGTTGAAAATGAATTTGAAATTGAAGGTGAACTTGAAAGTGAAGTTGAAGTTGAAATTGAAGTTGAAATTGAAGTTGAAATTGAAGTTGAAATTGATGTTAAAATTGAAGTTGAAATTGAAGTTGAAATTGAAGTTAAAATTGAAAGTTAAAATTGAAGTTGAAATTGAAGTTGAAATTAAAGTTGAAATTGAAGTTAAAATTGAAGTTTAAGTTTAAGTAAAGTTAAAGTTGAATTTGAAATTGAAGTTCAAATTGAAGTTGAAATTGAATTTGAAGTTAAGTTTGAATTTGAAATTGAAGTTGAAATTGAAGTTGAAATTGAAGTTGAAATTGAAGTTACAATTAAAGTTGAAATTGAAGTTGAAATTGAAGTTGAAATTGAAGTTAAAATTGAAGTTTAAGTTTAAGTAAAGTTTAAGTTGAAGTTGAATTTGAATTTGAAGTTGAACTTGAAAGTGAAGTTGAAGTTGAAGTTGACGTTGAAGTTGAAGTTAAGTTGAAGTTGAAATTAAGTTTGAAATTGAAGTTGAAGTTGAAGTTAAAATTGAAGTTGAAATTGAAGTAGAAATTGAAGTTGAAATTGAAGTTGAAATTGAAATTAAAACTGAAGTTGAAATTAAATTTGAAATTGAAGATGAAATTGAAGTTAAAATTGAAGTTGAAATTGAAGTTGAAATTTAAGTTGAAATTTAAGTTGAATATTAAGTTGAAATTGAAGTTAAAATTGAAGTTGAAATTGAATTTGAAATTGAAGTTGGAATTGAAGTTGAAATTGAAGTTGAAATTGAAGTTGAAATTGGAGTTGAAATTGAAGTTGAAATAGAAGTTGAAATTGAAGTTGAAATTGAAGTTGAAATTGAAGTTGAAATTGAAGTTGAAATTGAAATTGAAATTGAAGTTGAAATTAAAGTTGAAGTTGAAATTGAAGTTGAAATTGAAGTTGAAACTGAAGTTGAAATTTAAGTTGAAATTGAAGTTGAAATTGAAGTTAAAATTGAAGTTGAAATTGAAGTTGAAATTGAAGTTGAAATTGAAGTTGAAATTGATGTTAAAATTGAAGTTGAAATTGAAGTTGAAATTGAAGTTGAAATTGAAGTTGAAATTGAAGTTGAAATTGAAGTTAAAATTGAAGTTTAAGTTTAAGTAAAGTTAAAGTTGAAGTTGAATTTGAATTTGAAGTTGAACTTGAAAGTGAAGTTGAAGTTGAAGTTGACGTTGAAGTTGAAGTTAAGTTGAAGTTGAAATTGAAGTTGAAATTGAATTTGAAATTGGAGTTGAAATTGAAGTTGAAATTGAAGTTAAAATTGAAGTTGAAAATGAAGTTGAAATTGAAGTTGAATTTGAATTTGAAATTGAAGTTGAAATTGGAGGTGAAATTGAAGTTGAAATTGAAGTTGAAATTGAAGTTGAATTTGAAGGTGAACTTGAAAGTGAAGTTGAAGTTGAAATTGAAGTTGAAATTGAAGTTGAAATTGATGTTAAAATTGAAGTTGAAATTGAAGTTGAAATTGAAGTTGAAATTGAAGTTGAAATTGAAAGTTAAAATTGAAGTTAAAATTGAAGTTGAAATTAAAGTTGAAATTGAAGTTAAAATTGAAGTTTAAGTTTAAGTAAAGTTAAAGTTGAAGTTGAAATTGAAGTTCAAATTGAAGTTGAAATTGAAGTTGAAATTGAAGTTGAAATTGAAGTTGAAATTGAAGTTGAAATTGAAGTTGAAATTGAAGTTGAAATTGAAGTTAAAATTGAAGTTGAAAATGAAGTTGAAATTGAAGTTGAATTTGAATTTGAAATTGAAGTTGAAATTGAAGTTGAAATTGAAGTTGAAATTGGAGGTGAAATTGAAGTTGAAATTGAAGTTGAAATTGAAGTTGAATTTGAAGGTGAACTTGAAAGTGAAGTTGAAGTTGAAATTGAAGTTGAATTTGAATTTGAAATTGAAGTTGAAATTGAAGTTGAAATTGGAGGTGAAATTGAAGTTGAAATTGAAGTTGAAATTGAAGTTGAATTTGAAGGTGAACTTGAAAGTGAAGTTGAAGTTGAAATTGAAGTTGAAATTGAAGTTGAAATTGAAGTTGAAATTGAAGTTGAAATTGAAGTTGAAATTGAAGTTAAAATTGAAGTTGAAAATGAAGTTGAAATTGAAGGTGAACTTGAAAGTGAAGTTGAAGTTGAAATTGAAGTTGAAATTGAAGTTGAAATTGATGTTAAAATTGAAGTTGAAATTGAAGTTGAAATTGAAGTTAAAATTGAAAGTTAAAATTGAAGTTGAAATTGAAGTTGAAATTAAAGTTGAAATTGAAGTTAAAATTGAAGTTTAAGTTTAAGTAAAGTTAAAGTTGAATTTGAAATTGAAGTTCAAATTGAAGTTGAAATTGAATTTGAAGTTAAGTTTGAATTTGAAATTGAAGTTGAAATTGAAGTTGAAATTGAAGTTGAAATTGAAGTTGAAATTGAAGTTAAAATTAAAGTTGAAATTGAAGTTGAAATTGAAGTTGAAATTGAAGTTAAAATTGAAGTTTAAGTTTAAGTAAAGTTTAAGTTGAAGTTGAATTTGAATTTGAAGTTGAACTTGAAAGTGAAGTTGAAGTTGAAGTTGATGTTGAAGTTGAAGTTAAGTTGAAGTTGAAATTAAGTTTGAAATTGAAGTTGAAGTTGAAGTTAAAATTGAAGTTGAAATTGAAGTAGAAATTGAAGTTGAAATTGAAGTTGAAATTGAAATTAAAACTGAAGTTGAAATTAAATTTGAAATTGAAGATGAAATTGAAGTTAAAATTGAAGTTGAAATTGAAGTTGAAATTTAAGTTGAAATTTAAGTTGAATATTAAGTTGAAATTGAAGTTAAAATTGAAGTTGAAATTGAATTTGAAATTGAAGTTGGAATTGAAGTTGAAATTGAAGTTGAAATTGAAGTTGAAATTGGAGTTGAAATTGAAGTTGAAATAGAAGTTGAAATTGAAGTTGAAATTGAAGTTGAAATTGAAGTTGAAATTGAAGTTGAAATTGAAATTGAAATTGAAGTTGAAATTAAAGTTGAAGTTGAAATTGAAGTTGAAATTGAAGTTGAAACTGAAGTTGAAATTTAAGTTGAAATTGAAGTTGAAATTGAAGTTAAAATTGAAGTTGAAATTGAAGTTGAAATTGAAGTTGAAATTGAAGTTGAAATTGATGTTAAAATTGAAGTTGAAATTGAAGTTGAAATTGAAGTTGAAATTGAAGTTGAAATTGAAGTTGAAATTGAAGTTAAAATTGAAGTTTAAGTTTAAGTAAAGTTAAAGTTGAAGTTGAATTTGAATTTGAAGTTGAACTTGAAAGTGAAGTTGAAGTTGAAGTTGACGTTGAAGTTGAAGTTAAGTTGAAGTTGAAATTAAGTTTGAAATTGAAGTTGAAGTTGAAATTAAAGTTAAAATTGAAGTTAAATTTGAAGTTGAAATTGAAGTTGAAATTGAAGTTGAAATTGAAGTTGAAATTGAAGTTGAAACTGAAGTTGAATTTGAAGGTGAACTTGAAAGTGAAGTTGAAGTTGAAATTGAAGTTGAAATTGAAGTTGAAATTGAAGTTGAAATTGAAGTTGAAATTGAAGTTAAAATTGAAGTTGAAAATGAAGTTGAAATTGAAGTTGAAATTGAAGTTGAAATTGAATTTGAAATTGAATTTGAAGTTAAGTTTGAATTTGAAATTGAAGTTGAAATTGAAGTTGAAATTGAAGTTGAAATTGATGTTAAAATTGAAGTTGAAATTGAAGTTGAAATTGAAGTTGAAATTGATGTTAAAATTGAAGTTGAAATTGAAGTTGAAATTGAAGTTGAAATTGAAAGTTAAAATTGAAGTTGAAATTGAAGTTGAAATTAAAGTTGAAAATGAAGTTGAAATTGAAGTTGAAATTGAAGTTAAAATTGAAGTTTAAGTTTAAGTAAAGTTAAAGTTGAAGTTGAATTTGAATTTGAAGTTGAACTTGAAAGTGAAGTTGAAGTTGAAGTTGACGTTGAAGTTGAAGTTAAGTTGAAGTTGAAATTAAGTTTGAAATTGAAGTTGAAGTTGAAATTAACGTTAAAATTGAAGTTAAATTTGAAGTTGAAATTGAAGTTGAAATTGAAGTTGAAATTGAAGTTCAAACTGAAGTTGAATTTGAAGGTGAACTTGAAAGTGAAGTTGAAGTTGAAATTGAAGTTGAAATTGAAGTTGAAATTGATGTTAAAATTGAAGTTGAAATTGAAGTTGAAATTGAAGTTGAAATTGAAAGTTAAAATTGAAGTTGAAATTGAAGTTGAAATTGAAGTTGAAATTGAAGTTAAAATTAAAGTTGAAATTGAAGTTGAAATTGAAGTTGAAATTGAAGTTAAAATTGAAGTTTAAGTTTAAGTAAAGTTTAAGTTGAAGTTGAATTTGAATTTGAAGTTGAACTTGAAAGTGAAGTTGAAGTTGAAGTTGATGTTGAAGTTGAAGTTAAGTTGAAGTTGAAATTAAGTTTGAAATTGAAGTTGAAGTTGAAGTTAAAATTGAAGTTGAAATTGAAGTAGAAATTGAAGTTGAAATTGAAGTTGAAATTGAAATTAAAACTGAAGTTGAAATTAAATTTGAAATTGAAGATGAAATTGAAGTTAAAAATTGAAGTGAAATTGAAGTTGAAATTTAAGTTGAAATTTAAGTTGAATATTAAGTTGAAATTGAAGTTAAAATTGAAGTTGAAATTGAATTTGAAATTGAAGTTGGAATTGAAGTTGAAATTGAAGTTGAAATTGAAGTTGAAATTGGAGTTGAAATTGAAGTTGAAATAGAAGTTGAAATTGAAGTTGAAATTGAAGTTGAAATTGAAGTGAAATTGAAGTTGAAATTGAAATTGAAATTGAAGTTGAAATTAAAGTTGAAGTTGAAATTGAAGTTGAAATTGAAGTTGAAACTGAAGTTGAAATTTTAAGTTGAAATTGAAGTTGAAATTGAAGTTAAAATTGAAGTTGAAATTGAAGTTGAAATTGAAGTTGAAATTGAAGTTGAAATTGATGTTAAAATTGAAGTTGAAATTGAAGTTGAAATTGAAGTTGAAATTGAAGTTGAAATTGAAGTTGAAATTGAAGTTAAAATTGAAGTTTAAGTTTAAGTAAAGTTAAAGTTGAAGTTGAATTTGAATTTGAAGTTGAACTTGAAAGTGAAGTTGAAGTTGAAGTTGAAGTTGAAGTTGAAGTTAAGTTGAAGTTGAAATTAAGTTTGAAATTGAAGTTGAAGTTGAAATTAAAGTTAAAATTGAAGTTAAATTTGAAGTTGAAATTGAAGTTGAAATTGAAGTTGAAATTGAAGTTGAAACTGAAGTTGAATTTGAAGGTGAACTTGAAAGTGAAGTTGAAGTTGAATTTGAAGTTGAAATTGAAGTTGAAATTGAAGTTGAAATTGAAGTTGAAATTGATGTTAAAATTGAAGTTGAAATTGAAGTTGAAATTGAAGTTGAAATTGAAGTTGAAATTGAATTTGAAATTGAATTTGAAGTTAAGTTTGAATTTGAAATTGAAGTTGAAATTGAAGTTGAAATTGAAGTTGAAATTGATGTTAAAATTGAAGTTGAAATTGAAGTTGAAATTGAAGTTGAAATTGATGTTAAAATTGAAGTTGAAATTGAAGTTGAAATTGAAGTTGAAATTGAAAGTTAAAATTGAAGTTGAAATTGAAGTTGAAATTAAAGTTGAAAATGAAGTTGAAATTGAAGTTGAAATTGAAGTTAAAATTGAAGTTTAAGTTTAAGTAAAGTTAAAGTTGAAGTTGAATTTGAATTTGAAGTTGAACTTGAAAGTGAAGTTGAAGTTGAAGTTGACGTTGAAGTTGAAGTTAAGTTGAAGTTGAAATTAAGTTTGAAATTGAAGTTGAAGTTGAAATTAACGTTAAAATTGAAGTTAAATTTGAAGTTGAAATTGAAAGTTGAAATTGAAGTTGTAATTGAAGTTCAAACTGAAGTTGAATTTGAAGGTGAACTTGAAAGTGAAGTTGAAGTTGAAATTGAAGTTGAAATTGAAGTTGAAATTGATGTTAAAATTGAAGTTGAAATTGAAGTTGAAATTGAAGTTGAAATTGAAAGTTAAAATTGAAGTTGAAATTGAAGTTGAAATTAAAGTTGAAATTGAAGTTAAAATTGATAGTTCAAGTTTAAGTAAAGTTAAAGTTAAAGTTGAAATTGAAGTTCAAATTGAAGTTGAAATTGAATTTGAAGTTAAGTTTGAATTTGAAATTGAAGTTGAAATTGAAGTTGAATTTGAAGTTGAAATTGATGTTAAAATTGAAGTTGAAATTGAAGTTGAAATTGAAAGTTAAATTGAAGTTGAAATTGAAGTTGAAATTAAAGTTGAAATTGAAGTTGAAATTGAAGTTAAAATTGAAGTTAAAATTGAAGTTTAAGTTTAAGTTAAGTTAAAGTTGAAGTTGAATTTGAATTTGAAGTTGAACTTGAAAGTGAAGTTGAAGTTGAAGTTGATGTTGAAGTTGAAGTTAAGTTGAAGTTGAAATTAAGTTTGAAATTGAAGTTGAAGTTGAAATTAAAGTTAATATTGAAGTTTAAATTTGAAGTTGAAATTGAAGTTGAAATTGAAGTTGATATTGAAGTTGAAAACTGTAGTTGAATTTGAAGTTGAACTTGAATGTGATGTTGAAGTTGAAATTGAAGTAGAGTTTGAAGTTAAAATTTGAAGTTGAAATTGTAGTTGAATTGAAGTTGAAATTGAAGTTGATATTGATGTTGAAATTGAAGTTGAAATTGAAGTTGAAATTGAAAGTTTAAAATTGAAGTTGAAATTGAAGTTGAAATTAAAGTTGAAATTGAAGTTGAATAGGAAGTTGAAATTGAAGTTGAAATTGAAGTTAAATTGAAGTTTAAGTTTAAGTAAAGTTAAAGTTGAAGTTGAATTTGAATTTGAAGTTGAACTTGAAAGTGAAGTTGATGTTGAAGTTGTCGTTGAAGTTGAAGTTAAGTTGAAGTTGAATATTAAGTTTGTAATTGAAGTTGAAGTTGAAATTAACGTTAAATTTGAAGTTAAATTTGAAGTTGATATTGGAAGTTGAAATTGTAGTTGAAATTGAAGTTCAAACTGATAGTTGAATTTGAAGGTGAACTTGTAAAGTGAAGTTGTAGTTGAAATTGATGTTGATATTGGTAGTTGATATTGATGTTATAATTGCAAGTTGATATTGGTTGTTGTATTGTGTTGAGAATTGTAAGTTAAAATGTGATAGTTGAATGTGTAGTTGAAATTTATAGTGGTATTTGGATAGTTTAATGTGATGTTCTTGTTTATGGGTTAGGTTTTAGTTTAATGTTGTATTTGATGGTGACTATTGAAGTGGAATGGGTTGTGGTAGGGTGGGGGTTGGGGTTTGGGTTGGGGTTTGGGTTGGGGTTTGGGTTGGGGTTTGGGTGGGGTTTTGGGTTGGGGTTAGGGTTGGGGTTTGGGTTTGGGTTTTGGGTTGGGGTTTGGGTTGGGGTTTGGTTTGGGGTTTGGGTTGGGGTTTGGGTTGGGTTTTGGGTTGGGTTTTTGGGTTGGGGTTGGGGTTGGTTTGGGTTTGGGGTTGGGGTTGGGGTTGGGGTTGGGGTTAGGGTTTGGGTTGGGGTTGGGGTTGGGGTGGGGGTTGGGGTTGGGTTGGGGTTGGGGTTTGGTTGGGGGTTTGGGTTGGGGTTGGGGTTTGGTTTGGGTTTTGGGTTGAGTTTGGGGTTGGGGTTTGGGTTGGGGTTTGGGTTGGGGTTTGGGTTGGGGTTTAGGTTGGGGTTGGGGTTGGGGTTAGGGTTTGGGTTGGGGTTGGGGTTTGGGTGGGTGTGGGGGTTGGGTTTTGGGTTGGGGTTTTGAGAGAGAGGGGAAGAAGAAGAAGGGGGGGGGGGGGTGTGTGTGGGATTAGGATTGGGGTTAGGATTTTAGAGTAAGATTGGGATTAGGATTAGGATAGGGATTGGGATAAGGATTTGGATTAGGATGGGGATTAGGATTGGGATTAGGATTGGGATTAGGATTGGGATTAGGATTTGGGTGAGGATTGGGGTTAGGGTTGGGGATTAGGATTAGGATTGGGATTTAGGTTGGGATTAGGATTAGGTTAGGATTAGGATTATGATTAGGATTAGGATTAGGATAGGGATTGGGATTAGGATTTGGATTTTGGATTAGGATTAGGGTTAGGGTAGGTTTAGGTTTAGGATTGGGGTTAGGATTGGGGTTAGGATTGGGATTAGGATTGGGATTAGGGTTGGGATTAGGATTGGGATTAGGATTGGGGTTAGGGATTGGGATTAGGATTGGGATTAGGATTGGGGTTATGATTGGGATTAGGATTGGGATTAGGAATTGGGATTAGGATTGGGATTTGGATTTAGGTTAGGATTTGGATTGGGATTAGGATTGGGGTTAGGATTGGGATTAGGGTTAGGGTTAGGGTAGGTTTAGGGTTAGGATTGGGGTTAGGATTGGGATTAGGGTTGGGATTAGGATTGGGATTAGGACTTGGGGTTAGGGATTGGGATTAGGATTGGGATTAGGATTGGGATTAGGATTGGGGTTATGATTGGGATTAGGATTGGGATTAGGATTGGGATTAGGATTAGGATAGGGATTGGGATAAGGATTTGGATTAGGATGGGGGTTCGGATTGGGATTAGGATTGGGATTAGATTGGGATTAGGATTTGGGTTAGGATTGGGGTTAGGGTTGGGATTAGGATAGGATTGGGATTTAGGTTGGGATTAGGATTAGGTTAGGATTAGGATTAGGATTAGGATTAGGATTAGGATAGGGATTGGGATTAGGATTTGGATTTGGACTTCAGGATTAGGGTTAGGGTAGGTTTAGGTTTTAGGATTGGGGTTAGGATTGGGATTAGGATTGGGATTAGGATTGGGATTAGGATTGGGATTAGGGTTGGGATTAGGATTGGGATTAGGATTGGGGTTAGGGATTGGGATTAGGATTGGGATTAGGATTGGGATTATGATTGGGATTAGGATTGGGATTAGGATTGGGATTAGGATTGGGATTAGGATTGGGGTTAGGATTTAGAGTAGGATTGGGATTAGGATTAGGATAGGGATTGGGATTAGGATTTGGATTAGGATGGGGATTAGGATTGGGATTAGGATTGGGATTAGGATTGGGATTAGGATTTGGGTTAGGATTGGGGTTAGGGTTGGGATTAGGATTAGGATTGGGATTTAGGTTGGGATTAGGATTAGGTTAGGATTAGGATTATGATTAGGATTAGGATTAGGATAGGGATTGGGATTAGGATTTGGATTTGGATTAGGATTAGGGTTAGGGTAGGTTTAGGTTTAGGATTGGGGTTAGGATTGGGGTTAGGATTGGGATTAGGATTGGGATTAGGGTTGGGATTAGGATTGGGATTAGGATTGGGGTTAGGGATTGGGATTAGGATTGGGATTAGGATTGGGGTTATGATTGGGATTAGGATTGGGATTAGGATTGGGATTAGGATTGGGATTTGGATTTTTAGGTTAGGATTTGGATTGGGATTAGGATTGGGGTTAGGATTGGGATTAGGGTTAGGGTTAAGGGTAGGTTTAGGGTTAGGATTGGGGTTAGGATTTGGGATTAGGGTTGGGATTAGGATTGGGATTAGGATTGGGGTTAGGGATTGGGATTAGGATTGGGATTAGGATTGGGATTAGGATTGGGGTTATGATTGGGATTAGGATTGGGATTAGGATTGGGATTAGGATTAGGATAGGGATTGGGATAAGGATTTGGATTAGGATGGGGGTTAGGATTGGGATTAGGATTGGGATTAGGATTGGGATTAGGATTTGGGTTTAGGATTGGGGTTAGGGTTGGGATTAAGGATTAGGATTGGGATTTAGGTTGGGATTAGGACTTAGGTTAGGATTAGGATTAGGATTAGGATTAGGATTAGGATAGGGATTGGGATTAGGATTTGGATTTTGGATTAGGATTAGGGTTAGGGTAGGTTTAGGTTTAGGATTGGGGTTAGGATTGGGATTAGGATTGGGATTAGGATGGGGATTAGGGTTGGGATTAGGATTGGGATTAGGATTGGGGTTTAGGGATTGGGATTAGGATTGGGATTAGGATTGGGATTAGGATTGGGGTTATGATTGGGATTAGGATTGGGATTAGGATTGGGATTAGGATTGGGGTTATGATTGGGATTAGGACTTGGGATTAGGATTGGGATTAGGATTGGGATTTGGATTTAGGTTAGGATTTGGATTGGGATTTGGATTGGGATTAGGATTGGGATTAGGATTGGGATTAGGATGGGGATTAGGATTGGGGTTAGGATTGGGATTAGGATTGGGATTAGGATTGGGATTAGGATTGGGATTAGGATTGGGATTAGGATTAGGATAGGGATTGGGATAAGGATTTGGATTAGGATGGGGATTAGGATTGGGATTAGGATTGGGATTAGGATTGGGATTAGGATTTGGGTTAGGATTGGGGTTAGGGTTGGGATTAGGATTAGGATTGGGATTTAGGGTTGGGATTAGGATTTAGGTTAGGATTAGGATTAGGGATTAGGATTAGGATTAGGATAGGGATTGGGATTAGGATTTGGATTTGGATTAGGATTAGGGTTAGGGTAGGTTTAGGTTTAGGATTGGGGTTAGGATTGGGATTAGGATTGGGATTAGGATTGGGATTAGGATTGGGATTAGGATTGGGATTAGGATTGGGGTTATGATTGGGATTAGGATTGGGATTAGGATTGGGATTAGGATTGGGATTAGGATTGGGGTTAGGATTGGGGATTAGGATTGGGATTAGGTTTGGGATTAGGATGGGGATTAGGATTGGGATTAGGATTGGGATTAGGATTAGGGTTGGGATTAGGATTGGGATTGGGATTGGGATTAGGATTGGGATTAGGATTGGGATTAGGATTGGGATTAGGATTGGGATTAGGAGTGGGATTAGGATTGGGATTAGAATTGGGATTAGGATTGGGATTAGGATTGGGATTAGGATTGGAATTAGGATTGGGATTTGGATTGGGATTAGGATTGGGGTTAGGATTGGGATTAGGTTGTGGATTAGGTTTGGGATTAGGTTTGGGATTAGGATTGGGATTAGGATTGGGGTTAGGATTGGGATGAGGATTGGGATTTGGGTTGGGATTAGGATGGGGGTTGGGATTGGGATTAGGATTGGGATTAGGATTGGGAGTAGGATTGGGATTAGGATTGGGGTTAGGATTAGGATTAGGATTGGGGATTTAGGTTGGGATTAGGGATTAGGTTAGGATTAGGATTATGATTAGGATTAGGATTAGGATAGGGATTGGGATTAGGATTTGGATTTGGATTAGGATTAGGTTTAGGGTAGGTTTAGGTTTAGGATTGGGGTTAGGATTGGGATTAGGATTGGGATTAGGATTGGGATTAGGGTTGGGGTTAGGATTGGGATTAGGATTGGGATTAGGATTGGGATTAGGATTGGGGTTAGGGATTGGGATTAGGATTGGGATTAGGATTGGGATTAGGATTGGGGTTATGATTGGGATTAGGATTGGGATTAGGATTGGGATTAGGATTAGGATAGGGATTGGGATAAGGATTTGGATTAGGATGGGGGTTAGGATTGGGATTAGGATTGGGATTAGGATTGGGATTAGGATTTGGGTTAGGATTGGGGTTAGGGTTGGGATTAGGATTAGGATTGGGATTTAGGTTGGGATTAGGATTAGGTTAGGATTAGGATTAGGATTAGGATTAGGATTAGGATAGGGATTGGGATTAGGATTTGGATTTGGATTAGGATTAGGGTTAGGGTAGGTTTAGGTTTAGGATTGGGGTTAGGATTGGGATTAGGATTGGGATTAGGATGGGGATTAGGGTTGGGATTAGGATTGGGATTAGGATTGGGGTTAGGGATTGGGATTAGGATTGGGATTAGGATTGGGATTAGGATTGGGGTTATGATTGGGATTAGGATTGGGATTAGGATTGGGATTAGGATTGGGGTTATGATTGGGATTAGGATTGGGATTAGGATTGGGATTAGGATTGGGATTTGGATTTAGGTTAGGATTTTGGATTGGGATTTGGAATTGGGATTAGGACTTGGGATTAGGATTGGGATTAGGATGGGGATTAGGATTGGGGTTAGGATTGGGATTAGGATTGGGATTAGGATTGGGATTAGGATTGGGATTAGGATTGGGATATAGGATTAGGATAGGGATTGGGATAAGGATTTGGATTAGGATGGGGATTAGGATTGGGATTAGGATTGGGATTAGGATTGGGATTAGGATTGGGATTAGGATTTGGGTTAGGATTGGGGTTAGGGTTGGGATTAGGATTAGGATTGGGATTTAGGTTGGGATTAGGATTAGGTTAGGATTAGGATTAGGATTAGGATTAGGATTAGGATAGGGATTGGGATTAGGATTTGGATTTGGATTAGGATTAGGGTTAGGGTAGGTTTAGGTTTAGGATTGGGGTTAGGATTGGGATTAGGATTGGGATTAGGATTGGGATTAGGATTGGGATTAGGATTGGGATTAGGATTGGGGTTATGATTGGGATTAGGATTGGGATTAGGATTGGGATTAGGCATTGGGATTAGGATTGGGGTTAGGATTGGGATTAGGATTGGGATTAGGTTTGGGATTAGGATGGGGGATTAGGATTGGGATTAAGGATTGGGATTAGGATTAGGGTTGGGATTAGGATTGGGATTGGGATTGGGATTAGGATTGGGATTAGGATTGGGATTAGGATTGGGATTAGGATTGGGATTAGGGTGGGATTAGGATTGGGATTAGAATTGGGATTAGGATTGGGATTAGGATTGGGATTAGGATTGGAATTAGGATTGGGATTTGGATTGGGATTAGGATTGGGGTTAGGATTGGGATTAGGTTGTGGATTAGGTTTGGGATTAGGTTTGGGATTAGGATTGGGATTAGGATTGGGGTTAGGATTGGGATGAGGATTGGGATTTGGGTTGGGATTAGGATGGGGGTTGGGATTGGGATTAGGATTGGGATTAGGATTGGGAGTAGGATTGGGATTAGGATTGGGGTTAGGATTAGGATTAGGATTGGGATTTAGGTTGGGATTAGGATTAGGTTAGGATTAGGATTATGATTAGGATTAGGATTAGGATAGGGATTGGGATTAGGATTTGGATTTGGATTAGGATTAGGTTTAGGGTAGGTTTAGGTTTAGGATTGGGGTTAGGATTGGGATTAGGATTGGGATTAGGATTGGGATTAGGGTTGGGGTTAGGATTGGGATTAGGATTGGGATTTAGGATTGGGATTAGGATTGGGATTAGGATTGGGATTTGGATTTAGGTTAGGATTTGGATTGGGATTAGGATTGGGGTTAGGATTGGGATTTGGATTAGGGTTAGGGTAGGTTTAGGTTTAGGATTGGGGTTAGGATTGGGATTAGGGTTGGGATTAGGATTGGGATTAGGATTGGGGTTAGGGATTGGGGTTAGGATTGGGATTAGGATTGGGATTAGGATTGGGGTTATGATTGGGATTAGGATTGGGATTAGGATTGGGATTAGGATTAGGATAGGGATTGGGATAAGGATTGGGATTAGGATGGGGATTAGGATTGGGGTTAGGATTGGGATTAGGATTGGGATTAGGATTGGGATTAGGATTGGGATTAGGAATTGGGATTAGGATTGGGATTAGGATTAGGATAGGGATTGGGATAAGGATTTGGATTAGGATTGGGATTAGGATTGGGATTAGGATTGGGATAAGAATTGGGATTAGGATTGGGATTAGGATTGGGATTTGGAATTTGGATTAGGATTGGGATTAGGATTAGGATAGGGATTGGGATAAGGATTTGGATTAGGATTGGGATTAGGATTGGGATTAGGATTGGGATAAGAATTGGGATTAGGATTGGGATTAGGATTGGGATTAGGATTGGGATTTGGATTTGGATTAGGATTGGGATTAGGATGGGGATTAGGATTGGGGTTAGGATTGGGATTAGGATTGGGATTAGGATTGGGATTAGGATTGGGATTAGGATTGGGATTAGGATTGGGATTAGGATTGGGATTAGGATTGGGGTTAGGATTGGGATTAGGATTAGGGTTAGGGTAGGTTTAGGTTTAGGATTGGGGTTAGGATTGGGATTAGGGTTGGAGATTAGGATTGGGGTTAGGATTGGGGTTAGGGATTGGGATTAGGATTGGGATTAGGATTGGGATTAGGATTGGGATTAGGATTGGGGTTATGATTGGGATTAGGATTGGGATTAGGATTGGGATTAGGATTAGGATAGGGATTGGGATAAGGATTTGGATTAGGATTGGGATTAGGATTGGGATTTAGGATTGGGATAAGAATTGGGATTAGGATTGGGATTTGGATTTGGATTAGGATTGGGATTAGGATGGGGATTAGGATTGGGGTTAGGATTGGGATTAGGATTGGGATTAGAATTGGGATTTGGATTGGGATTAGGATTGGGATTAGGATTAGGTTAGGATTAGGATTAGGATTAGGATTAGGATTAGGATAGGGGATTGGGATTAGGATTTGGATTTGGATTAGGATTAGGGTTAGGGTAGGTTTAGGTTTAGGATTGGGGGTTAGGATTGGGATTAGGATTGGGATTAGGATTGGGATTAGGATTGGGATTAGGATTGGGATTAGGATTGGGGTTATGATTGGGATTAGGATTGGGATTAGGATTGGGATTAGGATTGGGATTAGGATTGGGGGTTAGGATTGGGATTAGGATTGGGATTAGGTTTGGGATTAGGATGGGGATTAGGATTGGGATTAGGATTGGGATTAGGATTAGGGTTGGGATTAGGATTGGGATTGGGAATTGGGATTAGGATTGGGATTAGGATTGGGATTAGGATTGGGATTAGGATTGGGATTAGGAGTGGGATTAGGATTGGGATTAGAATTGGGATTAGGATTGGGATTAGGATTGGGATTAGGATTGGAATTAGGATTGGGATTTGGATTGGGATTAGGATTGGGGTTAGGATTGGGATTAGGTTGTGGATTAGGTTTGGGATTAGGTTTGGGATTAGGATTGGGATTAGGATTGGGGTTAGGATTGGGATGAGGATTGGGATTTGGGTTGGGATTAGGATGGGGGGTTGGGATTGGGATTAGGATTGGGATTAGGATTGGGAGTAGGATTGGGATTAGGATTGGGGTTAGGATTAGGATTAGGATCTGGGATTTAGGTTGGGATTAGGATTAGGTTAGGATTAGGATTAGGATTAGGATTAGGATTAGGATAGGGATTGGGATTAGGATTTGGATTTGGATTAGGATTAGGTTTAGGGTAGGTTTAGGTTTAGGATTGGGGTTAGGAATTGGGATTAGGATTGGGATTAGGATTGGGATTAGGGTTGGGGTTAGGATTGGGATTAGGATTGGGATTAGGATTGGGATTAGGATTGGGATTTGGATTTAGGTTAGGATTTGGATTGGGATTAGGATTGGGGTTAGGATTGGGATTTGGATTAGGGTTTAGGGTAGGTTTAGGTTTAGGATTGGGGTTAGGATTGGGATTAGGGTTGGGATTAGGATTGGGATTAGGATTGGGGTTAGGGATTGGGGTTAGGATTGGGAATAGGAATTGGGATTTAGGATTGGGGTTATGATTGGGATTAGGATTGGGATTAGGATTGGGATTAGGATTGGGATTAGGATTAGGATAGGGATTGGGATAAGGGATTGGGATTTGGATGGGGATTAGGATTGGGGTTAGGATTGGGATTAGGATTGGGATTAGGATTGGGATTAGGATTGGGATTAGGATTGGGATTAGGATTGGGATTAGGATTAGGATAGGGATTGGGATAAGGATTTGGATTAGGATTGGGATTAGGATTGGGATTAGGATTGGGATAAGAATTGGGATTAGGATTGGGATTAGGATTGGGATTTGGATTTTGGATTAGGATTGGGATTAGGATTAGGATAGGGATTGGGATAAGGATTTGGATTAGGATTGGGATTAGGATATGGGATTAGGATTGGGATAAGAATTGGGATTAGGATTGGGATTAGGATTGGGATTAGGATTGGATTTTGGATTTGGATTAGGATTGGGATTAGGATGGGGATTAGGATTGGGGTTAGGATTGGGATTAGGATTGGGATTAGGATTGGGATTAGGATTGGGATTAGGATTGGGATTAGGATTGGGATTAGGATTGGGATTAGGATTGGGATTGGGATTGGGGTTAGGATTGGGGTTAGGATTAGGGTTAGGGTAGGTTTAGGTTTAGGATTGGGGTTAGGATTGGGATTAGGGTTGGGATTAGGATTGGGGTTAGGATTGGGGTTAGGGATTGGGATTAGGATTGGGATTAGGATTGGGATTAGGATTGGGATTAGGATTGGGGTTATGATTGGGATTAGGATTGGGATTAGGATTGGGATTAGGATTAGGATAGGGATTGGGATAAGGATTTGGATTAGGATTGGGATTAGGATTGGGATTAGGATTGGGATAAGAATTGGGATTAGGATTGGGATTTGGATTTGGATTAGGATTGGGATTAGGATGGGGATTAGGATTGGGGTTAGGATTGGGATTAGGATTGGGATTAGAATTGGGATTTGGATTGGGATTAGGATTGGGATTAGGATTGGGATTAGGATGGGGATTAGGATTGGGGTTAGGATTGGGATTAGGATTGGGATTAGGATTGGGATTAGGATGGGGATTAGGATTGGGGTTAGGATTGGGATTAGGATTGGGATTAGGATTGGGATTAGGATTGGGATTAGGATTGGGATTAGGATTGGGAGTAGGATTGGGGTTGGGATTGGGATTAGGATTGAGGATTAGGATTGGGATTAGGATTGGGATTAGGATTGGGATTAGGATTGGGATTAGGATTGGGATTAGGATTGGGGTTATGATTGGGATTAGGATTGGGATTAGGTTTGGGATTAGGTTTGGGATTAGGATTGGGGTTAGGATTGGGATTAGGATTGGGATTAGGTTTGGGATTAGGATGGGGATTAGGATTGGGATTAGGATTGGGATTAGGATTAGGGTTGGGATTAGGATTGGGATTGGGATTGGGATTAGGATTGGGATTAGGATTGGGATTAGGATTGGGATTAGGATTGGGATTAGGATTGGGATTAGGATTGGGGTTAGGATTGGGATTAGGATTAGGGTTAGGGTAGGTTTAGGGTTTAGGATTGGGGTTAGGATTGGGATTAGGGTTGGGATTAGGATTGGGGTTAGGATTGGGGTTAGGGATTGGGATTAGGATTGGGATTAGGATTGGGATTAGGATTGGGATTAGGATTGGGGGTTATGATTGGGATTAGGATTGGGATTAGGATTGGGATTAGGATTAGGATAGGGATTGGGATAAGGATTTGGATTAGGATTGGGATTAGGATTGGGATTAGGATTGGGATAAGAATTGGGATTAGGATTGGGATTTGGATTTGGATTAGGATTGGGATTAGGATGGGGATTAGGATTGGGGTTAGGATTGGGATTAGGATTGGGATTTAGAATTGGGATTTGGATTGGGATTAGGATTGGGAATTAGGATTGGGATTAGGATTGGGATTAGGATGGGGATTAGGATTGAGGGTTTAGTACTTGGGATTAGGACTTGAGATTAGGAACTTGGATTCAGACTTGGCAATTAGAATTCGATTTCAGACTTCAATTTCAACTTCAATTTCGACTTCAATTTTAATTTCAATTTCAACTTCAATTTCAACTTCAATTTCAACTTCAATTTCAACTTCAATTTCAACTTCAATTTCAACTTCCAATTTCAACTTCAATTTCAACTTCAATTTCAACTTCAATTTCAACTTCAATTTATAACATCAATTTCAACTTCAATTTCAACTTAAATTTCAACTTAAATTTTAACTTCAATTTCAACTTCAATTTCAACTTCAATTTCAACTTCAAGTTTCAACTTCAATTTCAACTTCAATTTTAATTTCAATTTCAACTTCAATTTCAACTTCAATTTCAACTTCAATTTCAACTTCATTTTCAAACTTCAATTTTAACTTCAATTTCAACTTCAATTTCAACTTCAATTTCAACTTCAGTTTCAACTTCAATTTCTACTTCAATTTCAACTTCAATTTCAACTTCAATTTCAACTTCAATTTCAACTTAAATTTCAACTTCATTTTCAACTTCAAATTTCAACTTCAACTTCAATTTCAAACTTCATTTTCAACTTCAATTTTAAACTTCAATTTCAACTTCAATTTCAACTTCAAATTTCAACTTC